>BSUD01000004.1:149489389-149505291 GCA_033239045.1 Fagopyrum esculentum | reverse complement strand
TGTATAGTTCTTAAACTACAAATTATAAAATGAAAAATATTTTCTTATGCTTTTCTTTTTTTTTTTTCTAGTTCAAATATATTTTTTATGTTTGATATTTATGTTTCATATAAAATTAAAAAAGAGGCAAAGAAAAAAAAAATCTAATTTCATTTTATAATTTATAATTTATGTAATTTAAGTAATTTGCCGCAAATATATTATACATTTTTATTATTTGTTTTCATTTTTAAAAATTTTATCCTATCAAAATATAATGTATATTATTTTTTTTGCTTATTTTTCTTTATTTTTATTATTTGGTTCCTTTTTTAAATTCATATCTTACCAAATTATAACAAATTATAAAAATGTACAACATTTTTTTAACGGATTAATTACCGGTGCTAAAAAGTGCAACAACCCCCTATAGTTCGTGTTTTTTTCCGCAACCTTAAAAGTTCGTGTCACCTTCCGCAACATTAGCAAAGGTTGTGATATTTAGAGCATTTTTGCCTTTTATAAATTCACCATAAAAATTTACGCAGAAATCTCCACCTACCAAACACTTTTTAGCTTTTTTGTTCAATTTTCATATTTTACAGAACTACTCAATACTCTACCCAAACAACTTAAACTAATAAATAATCTTATTGAACCGAACACGCCTATAATCGTCATTAATAAGCGTTTTTATTTTCGTACCGTAAAACTACTTATCACTGAAATATAACCCCTCTATATCTATCTATATGAATGGAAGCAATGTAGGTCCAAACTTAATTGGGAATCGAATGATGATCCACCAACTATTCTCCATACATTATGATACGATAGAGGTTGAATATTTGTTCTTAGATATTGTCCAGATGCATGAGAAGTAGTTACTTGACTACTTAGTTAAGAAATAAGAAGGTATATGTAAAAACTTTTTCTATATACAAAACTAAAGTATTACCTATCTACGTAGACATAAACACAACACATAAAAATTTAATAATTTTTGTACAAAAAACAATATAACAAAAACAAACAAACGGTGGGATACATTAAAAACAAACACTAGACGACACGCCGTCAAGACACCTAGACCCTTAAAAACAAACACTAGACGACACGCGGTCAAGACACCTAGACCCTTACCTAGGAAGACAAGACACCTAGACCCTTACCTAGGAAGACACGTCTAACACGGTACTTCTGGACACCTGTTAGTTTGTGGCGGTGGAATTGGGTGGTTGTGGTGGTGAATGTTAGCTTTATTCTTAATATACATTAAAAGGGAAAAGGCTCCCTTATCTAGTTAGATCGATGTGGGAAGAGGAAAAACGTCAAAATCGGGTGGATGTATATTTGGGGAATAATGGGTAGAAGTAGGGTCAATGGAAGAGAAGAGCAACACTCTAATGTTGGAGAAGTTGACAAATCCAAAAGGCAAAAATGATCGGGCCCTTTGCTAAGCTCTTCTGACTATTGTCAATAATTGTAAGTGGGTATTGCTGTCAAAATAATTTATGTTTGATCGATCGATAGAGGGATTGCCGCCTGTCATTTTGAAAGAGCAATCATGCTTTCTTCGAATTTGGCCATGTGCATGCGCTTCTAGAGCCGCTTCAAAAAGGGTAATTCCTCCTATGGCCCTAAACAAAAGATAATTCTGCATAAGGGCCAAAACCGAAAGTGTGTGTAGATTTTTGGTTTCAAATGAAAAAGGCGAAATTAAAATTGGTTTTGGGAGCCGAGTTTTTACTATGGAACTATACGTGTAACCCGATTTCGGATTTGAGAGCCATATCCATAATCAATTTCGGTTTTGGGAGTCATATCCAATATCAATTTTAGTTTTGATAATCATTTACACAAATGAATTTTTGTTACGCATATAAAAAATGCGTAATTGTGAAGTTAAGTAATTGAAAAAACTTAGTAATATAGATATACGTTTTACTTCGATGTCGGAACAAGTCAAATAAACCCAACACACATAGACCCATCACCCGTAAAAAAAATTCAACACATAAATTCTACAAGTTTTCCATTTTAAGACCACAACATAGTTTGAATGATCAATCAAACTTGTATACAAAGTTATTTATACATCATTATGTATAAAACTTCTTCTAGAAGAGTTTTATGAGTATAACATTTCATTTGTAGCTCAATTTTTTAAAATTTATCAAATAATTAAACTTAAATAATAATGAGTTACATTCGATCTATGTTTTTGAATATTTTATAAAAGTAAATAAAAAGGTTGTTTTGCTTTTCTAAAAATTAAACCTGTTCCATCAACAGACATTACTCGTGCGAACTTGACAACTAAATCACTATAACAAAATGTCTTCCGCTCCTACCAATTTGACAACTACAACATGGTAAACAAAATATAACCTACTTCGTTTTCCAAAGTGTCAATGATCCGAACCTTGACATTTTCACTGAATTTATATTAATAATTATTTTTTCAGATATTTCATTATTTTTACTACATTAACATAATTCATTTTTACAACAAAAATACCATTTTTCCCGTGAACCATCCTATATATATATAAAATGTAAAACCCCTATCAAGTTGGAAATTATTAGAATTTGTGATTTGTCCGACCCCATTGCTCCACTTAAGACACTTTTTCCTTTTTATTAAGTCAAATAAGCCGACAATTTATATTGATCAATCTAGGACCCATGAAAACATGTCACAAGGCTAAATTTTTTTATTTTTTAAAATGAAAACTATTAAAATGTTTGTTTAATGTTGATTAAGGCTACTTCAAAACTCGAACACCACAATAACGTAATAAATTATATTATATCAAATTGGATGATTCTTTTTAATAATTCAACTTTCCATCAAACACATGAAATGTTCATATTATTGGGTTCATGTAGTGTAATACTTATTATATGGAAATTCTTATAGAAGCTACTAGCTAGAAATGAAAAAATAGTTGCAGATTTTGTCAAATATAATTATACGTTGAAATATATTAATGCAGATGATTTTCTGGAATTTTAACTTCTTAGAAAACTCGTATTTTGATAAGATCGAAATTGTTATCGTAATAGTATCGAGATTGTGATTGTAATAAGATCAAGATCGAGATTGTGATCGTGATCGTGATAAGATCGAGATCGAGATCGTGATCGTGATAGTATCTTTATTATTTAGTTTCCTATATATTAATAGCCAATATTATGTTGTAAAGCCTATATAAAGGTTACGATAATATTAATAAAAGGGTGGTTCTATTTCCACCATTCGTGGTTTGCTCCACCTAAATCTATCATATTTGATAGGTAAAATTTGAATTTTTGTGTGTTGAGTCAATTTCACTATTTTTTTTAATAATATCTTTTTTTATTATCTTACTGATTTTTTCAAATTATTTTATAAATTGAAATGAATAGTAGTTTTATATAAAACATTATCCATAAATCTACCTTACTACACAATTTAAGAATTTTTTTTTGAAATTTGGGAGAACCATATACAAAGAAGTAAAAGATGTCCAACATTTTTTATTTCTATTTATAGAAATTGCTCATATGTTCCTTTTATATTTGTCGTACGAAAGGTTATTTTGTGTAAAATTGACTATAATTTTCACATCGAACCTAATATATAAGATCGGTGGAATTTGGAGGTAAAAGATCAGCAATTTAGGATCACGCGTAAGGGCGTAATTGTCATTATGGATGGTTGTTAATTCCTTTCAAAGGTTTTATTTGGTGGACACATGTCTACTTTGCTTCTTGCTCGAAAGTATATCCCTAGAAGGCTAAAATTGTAATAATATTTCAACTTGCCCAATTGTGGTTGATTCCATAATCATTAATCCATATATGATAACTTATAATTGATACCAATCAGCAACAATAATGGAGATAATCAATTTTGTATCTTTAATATAGTTTAGTGTTGTTTAGGTTTTAGACAAATTATATTAAGAGGCGGGTAAGTTAATATGACGATTAGTTTTTTCCAAACACTCATTTACCAAAAAAATAAGTAATGTGACTATTAATCGATTTGAGTCTGACACACAGTCGCTATGTATATCAAGTTAACCTGATACATTTTCGGTGTCATGTAGCTAGACCCGTGAGCTAGTACACTTTCTTCACAATATTAATTCTCTTACCGTTTATTTAACAATTGTATTATATGAAATTACAAAATAAATGCAATAACTTTTTGAAAGAATTTGACAAAACAGGCCTTTTTCTTTTTTATTTTAATTAGGTTTGTGTACCCCTTTAATTTTTATCACTTTTATTAAATTGAAGTTGGAAGGTAAGGGATTTGATTAGGATTACATTTACTAAACATATGTGTACCATGAACCTAGCTACTAGAGAGAAATCTCAAAAATACTTACTTAACTAATTTGACCTTACTTTTTTACATCAATAAAAAAATTTAACACACTGAAATTGTGAAGGTGATGTTTGTGGTTAATTTTTCGATACAACCAATTATTTTTGTACGCCAACATTCACTTTTTTTTTAATACACAAGTGCTTATTTTCCAAATTATAATATAAATAGCTTTATTTTTCAGAAAATAAAAAATTATTTGGTAGTTTATAAAACTTAACTAATAAAAAAATTAACCAAAATTTATTCACCTCCCCGACAAAAAGCCTCGTCATTATAACCAAAATCTATATTTACAAAGAGAGAGAATAGGACATCGTTAAGAAGATCAAATGGATGAGATTAATTATAAATAACCGAGGTATTTGTATCTAACAACATTAATTTGTACATAACAACCATTTTAGTGATTTCCTTTGAACAAATATGCTCATACGAATAAATGTGTGAACTCCGCGTTACATCAACCCACCAAATACGAATAAATGTGTGAACTCCGCGTTATATCACCCAACCAAATGTCAACGCCTCTTCAAACAAACGTATTGTGCCCATCTTGAGCTAGTTGCAATTTGCACAACTTGAACATAGTGAAATTCTATTTACACATGATGAGAATGTGACAAATAAGGAAGATGTTATCTAGTACCTTTGACTCGATCCTCATTGGATGATACAGTAGCACTAGCACTGTGGTGGGCGGGTTTGACTCTCATTTTGTAGAGATTGATTGATATGAAATGACTCGTGCTCAAGGGGCAAGATTCCTCTTGCGCTTTAGTAAGAATGTGAATATGTGATTCCTTGTACCACTTGAATGGAACCAAGGGCCAAACTGATTCTAATGTACAAAACAATGAACAAATCACCAAAGGCTGAATGTATACAATCAAACACCAGCAAACAAAATCTATTAGGGCAACATAACACAGCACAAGTTCAGAATCATTTTGCATTTGTGTTCAAACCATAACGTTACAATAACAGTCATCTCACATTCATCTTCTGAAGCAAAAACAAAAATTGCAAGAGTTTTTTAAACAAGAAAAAGCATCAGTCAAAGCCTCCGAGGAGCGAACTTCTACAATCCATGAGGCCTATCACTCCGAACAGGCATTCCCATGAGATTCTTTAGATCAAGAGCTTCTCGATTGCGTCCTGCAAATGTGGATTGTGAAGCATAAGACTCACGACATGGAATTTGATAAGAACAAGAAGAAAGAACAATGGGAATAGTTAGTCATGGAAAGAACCTTCAATTGGTTGATTTGAGTTTTCAGTTGACTTCCTTCATTGCTGGTCACAGAGCAAGCAATTACAGGTCTTGTGACTCCACAAGCACGTCCAAGAGCTTGTTTTGACGGAACAAAAACGTATGGTACATTCTACAAAATATAAAATCACAGTTATTGCATAAACAGTGTAATAGTAAAATTAAGAGAAACAGAGGACATTAATAACAGCTTTGGGGCAAAGGATATATTTGATAATGGCTTTTAGAGGCAGAGAGGAACATGTCAACTATCCCCTATTTTAGTAAAGAAATCCCCCACCCCCCTATTATACACCCATTAAATGCTCCTGAAATATTAGCACGATGAAGAAATAATTTTACCAAACATTACGTTTCAAAAGAACAAGTATCCACAAACTGATGACATTCACGTATGCATAGCATAACGACATACACAAGTTGTTTAATAATGTAGCAAATAGAACTCCAAAATATACACAAATAAACCCAACAGCAAAACTCTGTGGTAGCTTACAGAATCTTAAGAATCAAAGTAGTGAGCACTGAGCACAAATTCATTACCACTAACCGCATGCCTAGTACTTCAATTGTTATCACATATATCCCTTTCTAACCATTATACTATATTGTAAGGTATTTGACACCAATATACATGGACCACTGAACTTTTATGCTACACATAGAGCATTGATTGCTGATCCTACAACAACATATGAACATGGCCTCAAATTAAATAAATCCCTGCTGATAACTGTAAATATGTTTATTTTCAAAATGTAATATAGAAGAACTGATTTTATTACTATTACATTCCTAACAGATGACCGTCCATAGGCTGATAACATTCACATACATATAACCTAAACATTGAAATTCAAAGGAATGACGCCAAAAGGAATACCAAACAGAGTTATAATGTGCTGAAAATAACATACAAATATCCATATTGCTTATACAAAACACCATCACATCGCTTCCGATTTGAAAAATCAAGCTGACCGGCACAAATTCATAAGACATACCATTTCAGGAAACCTACAAGTATAGTTGGTACCATTTACAGGCATTGTACTAGGCTGTTTTAGAAGTTTAAATATACCAAAAACATCTGGCACCACACATCAAACAAAACAAGCACAGGCCATAGTACATTAGTACACAATCACCAACAAAAAGCAAAAACGTATAAATAAATACCTTGTCTTCAGCGAGCAAGGGAAGGTGCAGAAGGATCTCAAGAGGTTCAGTATCAGCAGCCATGACCACGAATTCAGATATACCTCTGTTTAATGTCTTGGTGGCTGGAAATCACAAATCAATTATACTCCATTAATGTAAATATATACAGAATTCAATAAACCCTAAAAAAAAAGTTGCGAATGAGAAAAACAGTTACCTTCATTAGCACCCTTTTTGAGTTGCTTGTAATTTGAAGCTTGTGAAACCAAGTCCATAATCGTAATGGTCAGCTGAGCATCAGCGAGAGGGTAAGCCTTTGGGTTCACTGCTTCTCCTCCCTACAGTACCGCAAAAATTCAATAAGCACAAAATTGAACCATACATACAAAATCAGTTTAATAACAAGTACTACAATGAAAGAGACAAATAAAGTACCATTTCGATGGCTCTCCGATGTGAACTGAACACAAACACAAGGGAGACGAGGGAGTTGGGGGGAAGACAGAGGGAGAAAAAGGGGGGCTAGGGTTTTTGACCGATCGGAAGCAAGGGTTTAAGTAAGACGAAAACGATGGAATCACAGCTGACAATTAGATGTCTGAAACGACGTCGTTAAATGATTTGTGTCTAAACGGCGTCGTTATACAAAATCAAATTTTAGATTAAAGGCATTTTTATCTACTTATATATTGTGAAATTAGTTAACTATCGATTCTTTTCCAAATAAAAAAACATCAGCAGCACATTTTAATTGGTTAATATGGATTAACTAAAATTAAGGTTTTTTTTCTAATTAATAAGAAAAAAAATTGGAGTTGAATAAAAATATTGACGAGAATATGAACTCTTCTCGGTTTGAGACACACCCGCATTTTAAAACTACGGTTTAAACAAGGAAGTCGTGGTTTACAACTAGTTTGATTTCGAAACTTTTTTTTTTTATAAACTGCAATTTTTTTAAGTGCGATTTTAAGTGTATTTTATAATTGCGATTTTTTTCCATAAACCACAATCTAAAATCGCTATTTATGACTTTCAAAAAATAATAATTTATAAACCACAGTTTCAAACATCGGTTTATGCGTTTTATATTGTTTAGAAGATGGCAACAAACCTTGTATGAAGAAGAACATATACCATGGTTTGAAATGGCAGTCTAAGAAAAAAAAATTTAAAGTGTATAAACTTCAATTTCAAACTACAAAGCATAATTAGATGAATTTTTTCATTCCTAGTTTCAAACAACGGTTTTATACTCCATTCAAAAAAAAAAACAACGGTTTTATACTATTTTTTTAACAAAGAAAATAACACATAAACCATGCTTAGGGTACAAAAACCCAAGGACCGCCCTGACTTGATATCTCCTAACATGTAGGAATTTATTATCTCGTATGCAACTATATATACTAGGTAGAATCCTAGTTGACACTTAGACGGGTTATGGTCGACAGGATAGGACGATTAGAGGCTAACTGTTCTAATACCACGTGAAAGTTCATTTGACCGTAGAGGTAGAGCGCGGTTGGGTGGATACGAGCGCATATTTATATTAGGCCAAAACACGACCCATGAGCCGGCGAGGGTTTATCATAAAAGTTTCTCCTCAATTGATTTTGATTATGTGAGTTATTACTTCAAGCGTTATGATGAATACATGAAGAAAGGGGATGTCTTCTCACTGGCAAAAGGTTACATTTGAAGACCTTGAAATGGAGTAGCATCTCATCTATTACGTAAAGATCACTGGGTTCAGATCTGCAAGTGAGATTTCATGGAATACTCTGCTTAATACTTGATCAATCATTGGATGCAAATCGCTTTAGATCACATAAATTCTTTCGTCTCCAAGAGCTCTGATTGTATTTCTTGTGGTCGTCCCGTATTACATGGTTGATTATGAGAGCTCCGAAACATGTATAGATATGTAATGTTGTAATGATTTGTACTATGGCTGTAAGACACCGAAAAAATTATTCAATCTTACGAAGGCTTGGCCCCTTAACCTTCCAACTACCACTCTGTGTAGTGAAATTTCACTTCTCTCACCATGCACGCCAACTGTATGATCAAATTTCTGTACCAATTGCATCTTCAAAACCTCTAATTCGAGACACCTATGTTTATCTCGTAGCGTTCTGTTCCAAATTCGGTTATGAACTTCTACTGTAAAGTTGGGAAATTTGATGCTGGACGATCCTGAGGTTGTCTTGTATAACAATGTTCTTGCTGGGTTTCGGTGCAGTCGCGATGCTTTGAGTTTTGCTAGTCAGATGAACTTAAATGGGATTCTGTGTTAGTTTTGTCAAGAGGGAAGCTATGGGCTGAAAGCGATATGGGCTTTCCATGAAATGCTCTAACAAGGAAAGTAGACCCATGTTTCAATAAATTCTGCAGTTTCAGCTTGCGGACATGGAAGGAATTTGGAGAAGAGAAGACGGATTCATGGTTGAACTTGAACATTATGACAGAAATGTATGATAATGATATATCCTCTTGTACTACTACTCATAGAGAAAGCATAGTCATAATCTAAAACATTTATGATACAGGTGATCATTCAGCTAACACAGTTGATGCAAGAAACTTAACTTGGAATGTGCAACAACAGCCAGAGTACGTTAACAAGCTATGATAGTAGGGTGCCCCGTGAAGCTACATGTACACATAATACTGAAGAAGACAAGGGGTAGAAGAGATCAAAGAGCAAAATATAACAACAAAGAAAAAGACCTATAGCAATTCTTGGGCACCCTACTATCTCAAGCTTGAAGAACCTGGCAATGGATGATATGACTTTTCAGACTTCTTCCGCGGGCGATTCTTGACCATAAGTTCGTCATCATGGTCATGAACTGTCCTTTCCCGGAGATCGTTTCCCAGAGATGTTCCGAGGTGACCCCACTTTCTGTGCCTTGGAATTTCGAAACATCAACGAGCGAAATGCTCATGTCATTCCGGATAATGCAAAGTTTCCCGTTAAGTGGAAGGAGGGATGCTGCCTCGAGTGCCTTGGAATTCCCTAGATGAGTTTTGCTGTCTATGTTCCGGTTCCATGAATCACTTGCTTCATTGTAGACTCTAAGTTTACACCCGTCTTTACAGTCAACTGCGTAAAGCTTCCCGTCTATAGCAGCGCTGGGATTTCTCCATCCTGCAACCATACCATCATAAACCGGAAACCAGCTATTGGATTCTGGGTGGTATACTTCACTTAGGACTTGTCTATGTGAACCAAGCCCCTTCAAGTACCATTTCCCTTCATAAACAACTCCAATCAAGGGGACCATGGCTGTGCTCATATCTGAAATGAAGGACCACCTATTCTTGTGTGGGTCAAAAACCTCGGCTGATCTCAAGGACCGGTTGCCACCTTCGTTTTCGCCACCTGCCACGTATAAGCAGTTATTGATCACACAACATCCAAATAAATGCCTCCTACGTAGCATATCCGGGGCCCGATGCCACTTGTTTGTCCGGGCACTGTAAAAGACAACACGCCTCATTGATCCCCGAAGAGGGTGCTTGCCTCCAAACAAATAGAGGTGACAGCCACTAAGAACGGCGCTTCCGAACCCTTGGGCTTCAGAGTACTCTTTGGGGACAGGTGGAAGGGGTTGCCAAAGATGGTAAAGCGGATCAAATGCATGCCATGATATCTTTCCTTCTCGGTCTCTCTTAATGACATAGACCCATTCTTCTGCAATTCCATGGCTTCTTCTAAGCGAGTAAAAGAAATTACCAGACAGAAAACGATACCATCTTTTGCAAACTAGTCTAAGCTTGCAGTGTTCTACTCTGGGCACCCGGATTAAGCAAGCAATGGCTAGATCATCAGGGAGACCAGGAAGCAATGGGGCTTGGTTTCGGCTCCTGTCACCACGGGATGGCTTTTGCCTAGTGGGATGAATTGAAGGTTTGATGCTAGGTTGAAGGCAAAGCTTTGCCCCAGGTACGTATTTCTTTGCTCCGGCTACTGTCTTCAGGCCACCATCTACTCTACAGAAACATGCTGTTGTATCAACCTGCAACAATGTCACTCTAGGATCATGCACTTGGAAAAGACAAATTGGCCATAAATAATTTCTATATTTGCTTCTTCCTTTTTTTCAAGAAAACTCCAATGTAAAGATGATGAAAATGAACAGCTCTGAATCATATACTGAACCGGAAGATATATCAACTTCAAAGTTTGGAATCATTATAAACATGGACCATCCTCAATTGCTTGCACAGGTGAACAGTACAATTCACTGTTCTTCATTTCAGTGATTTAATCTAGCTTAATCTCAAATCCCATGTCAAACCCATCTTTGTACTCCTCCCACAACACCACTCATGAAGATGTATTGTCAACCAACAATGAAACTTCACTCCACTAGATTTCTAACAAAAACAACTCATTTAAATTCACATCAGAATATAAGCAAGGTAAAGAAATCAGATCCATGTAGCAAAGTGACTAGGAAGGCACAAGGAGAAATGCAATATATCAGTTATATCACCAATCAATCAAACAACACTAGCCTCAGAATCAATGCAAAACAAAGATCTTAGGCAAAAGAAATCCAATCAGAAAGCAGAGATAAACATACCAAAGGAGGTTGAAGCATTTTATCCATAGTGGAATCTTTATAGCAATATTACAACATTCTCAGAATCAAAGCTTCCTCTTCATTTATCAGATCCTGCACAAAAGCCATACATATCAAATACCGCACTTCACCAAAAAACTTAATAGCTGTACAAGATCAGAGAACTAATGAGCAATTAGCCTTATTAAATGTAATAAACTTCACTCACCAAGATCCCACTGAAGCTCATACAGCAACAGAAACTCAAACAAATCAAAACCCTCGAAAACCCAATTCAATAAACAGAAGATTTCAAATCTTATAACGCAGAAAGCGAAAGACAGCCAATAAAGCACTTTGAGAGAAAGGGATGAAGTAGAACTTAATTGTGAATGAAAATGAGTGGGGGAAAGGGCCCTGAATGGCGGAACCTAACAAGAGGAAGAGTTTGTTGAAGAAGGGACAAAGAGGAGAGGAAAGAAAGAAGGGAGCCGAAATGCAAACCTAAACCACTAGAAGGATTCCTGAATGATGACAAAATTTGGGTGGAGGTGGTGGGTTATTCGGAGAAACAAAGGCGAAATCAAGCATTCATCTCTCTCTAGTTTAAGCACAGAGAAAGAGAGAGAATGTTTGAGAGAGAAAGAAAGAGCAAAGAAGTATGAAAATCTGTAGAGTCAAATGAGTGGCCAAGTCTCTTGTATATGTAACGTTATGATTGTGTTTTTCTCCCCTTTTATTTGAAAATTTGCGTGAAATAGAATAAACTTGTAAGGTAATTACAAAAAGAAGCACGAATTTACAAAGCTGTTGGAAGTGGCCAAAATTATTTGGCATGTAAAAGAGAGTTCAAGCATTTAGAGCTCATTTGGTACACGTGTAAGAATCGAACGGTAATCAAGAATCGAAATGAAATAAAAAAATGATCTAATTAGAGTCTTGAAACTTGACATTTAAGGTCCTAATTAGACATGGGTCCGGTTCAAACCAAACCGCCAAACCCGCGGTTTGTGAACCGGGTCAAACCGCTAGTTTGACCGGTTTAGATTCGCCGGTTTGGTCAAACCGAAGGTTTACGATTTAGGTTTAGGTTTGGTTCTTGGTCAAACCTAAACCGGCGGCGGTTCGCAAACCTAAACCGGCGGTTTAGGTTTGTGACCCATGTCTAGTCCTAATCATCCCATAATAACTCAATTACTTACATTTCTATATTTTGGAAAATAAATTGGAATAACTCAAATCGATACAAAAACCAATGTATTAGGAACATAAAAATGTCGGAATCACTCATTTCAGTGCATTTTGACTACTAAATACAAAAGTCGATTTAACTGATTTTAAAACCGAATTTTAAATCCTCAAAAATCGTATCAAGTGGACCCTTAGAATCTCGAGTTTATCTTACACTATTTGATCCGAATTGGACCTAAAAACAAGTATCTATAAGTATTCATGACTCGAGTTTCATCTCATATTTGACTCGAGTATCTATAAGTATTTAGTGACAAAAAGTTTGGTCATTTGCAACTCATCCTATATTTTGTTTAAGAAAATAGGGTACTTTTTAAACTACCCTTAATACTAGGGCTATTTGTTGAAATATACCATATTTTCTTTTACATTTATTAAATAAAAGAAATCAGTTCGTAGAAATTCCAAATGGGACCCAAAACCTCTCAAATTCCACCAAGGGGCTTTAATTATAGAAGAACTTTTTGTAAATCTATAAAACGGCCCACCATTCATACATACAAAAGACTTTGAATAATGACCATAAGGGTATTTTGGGAAATCTGTTCCGATACAAAACTCGTGCCCTATGAACAATCATAACATACATTCTCCACAAACCCCAAGTGCACAACTTTGTATGAATTTACAAGACACGTCCTATGATCAAAGTTATTGGACTATTTTACCCCTTTTGGGTCACAACTTGCAAATTATGGTTTACCGATGGGCTGACTTGAAAATAAAATAATTTTGAAATTTAAAGCAAAACACCAAAGTTTCAAAGCACGTATTGGAATTATTTTTCTACTTTATCGAGCTTTGACCCCTCTCACATGGATAAATCTGCCATTTCTTCAGAATTTCATATTGTTTTAGACAATTTTTACAAAAATAAAAAAAGTTGTGCACTTTAAAGAATATTCACTTAAATTGTTTTAGACAAATTTTCTAATAGCATGTTTACTTGTAGATTGGTAAATGAGTTTATACGGATTTATAGTTTATTTTCATGTTTATTTGTCAACGAGTTTATATAAATAAAGTTGTTTATATGAAGTTTATTTTTTGGGTTTATTTTACCTGAAAAGACACTCATGTCTCTTTTAAATTGAACAATAATGTTGAATACCCTGAGATGAACAAATAATGTCGGGGTGGCAAAGTACAAGGCCAAAATCGAATTTTACACAAAAATAAACTCATCT
Organism: Fagopyrum esculentum; assembly: GCA_033239045.1. Classification (NCBI taxonomy): domain Eukaryota; kingdom Viridiplantae; phylum Streptophyta; class Magnoliopsida; order Caryophyllales; family Polygonaceae; genus Fagopyrum; species Fagopyrum esculentum. The sequence continues at coordinate 149,491,485 of BSUD01000004.1, read as the reverse complement.
AAGCAAAAGTAAGCTTGGTCTAAAAAGTTTATTTTTGAGTGGTTTATAAACCCAAATAAACTCGTACAGAAATAAGTTTGTTAATAAAGAGTTTTCGTTGTATCAATAAGTATTAAATTTTACGTTCTAGTTGTAAGACTAGAAGGTCACCCATCCTGAAAACATGGGTAGTAACTCATCTTTATAAGCCAATTACAAATCCACATTCAAATGATGTGGGATGACAATTTTTACTTTACGGGATATTACACTAGTTATCTTTCAAAATATTAAAATTGAGGTCATATTTATGTTATTCACTATATTAGTTTTATAAACCAAAACTTAAAATATATTTATCAATAGTTATTATTTGTTTATGATACTTGGGTAGTTAGACGATAAAATATGTATTATTATAATGGGGAAAAAGTTGTGTGTTTAAGTGTGGGGAAAGATGGGTGTGAAGTACAAAAGAAATGAAAGGAACAACTTTGACGTGTTATATGGGCCATGGAACGAACACTTTGACATTGAAATGTTTGGCTTTGGCACGTTATCTATGCATTCTTACCTTATAAAACATTCAACATACTAGTACGTATATAGATTTTTTTTGTGTACAAGATGTAGAACTTGATTTGTGGGTTGGCTAATTAAAGTATAAACGGGCGACTTTTACTAATATGATCACCATCCAAGATTACAAAGTTGTTAATATTTCGCTTTCATTCCTCGACTATTATATCAATATGTTTTATGGATTATGGTTTCAAGTTGGCAATTTGATCTAGATGGTGTCATTATGTCAATGTGTTAAGAAATATAGTTTATAAAAAAAAGAAACTAGAGTTATATCAATCACTAATTTTCATTATATATATATATGAAATGCATGAATCAAAACTTGTTTGAAAACAAAATATAGGCTAATTTGGGGATGCACGTGTTTTTTTTTTCGGAATGAGAGTCAATGTCTCCGCACATCTAGTCACACTCTATATAAAATAAAGGTGGCTAAGTAGTCATTATATGGGGATAATTTTACCCCTTACGTTATTAACTAGCAATGATATCCTCAGGAGGGTCACAAAATAGATAAAAGCTTTAAGGGTGGGTATGTAAATTTTATTTGATATGAATATGCATACCAAAATTTAAAGATTAAAATAAAGAGAGAAAAAACATTAAATATAATGTTTAAAATATGGCTTATAGTTAGGATGTTAACTTTTCCAAAAAAAAATAAAATATTTGTTCTCTTATTATTTTTTTGGACTCCTTATTTCTTTTTAAAAAAACTATCATAATATGTTGTTGAAAGACGAAAAATTAGAAGAATTAATAATAATATTAAGAAAAAAAAGCATTGTCATTTAGATTCAAGCGTCAACCTTCTTCTATTTTTTCTTAAAAAAAAATAATCCGGTTGTAAGGGACCGTTTGACATATATCGTAGATTATTTTGAGAGATTATTATTTTCAATATTTTACCAATAATATGATAATTCATGTGTTGGTTTTTTTTTTTTTGCCAAAATAATCCAAAAAGTAATCTGAGTACAATAATCCCTCCAATAATTCCGTATTACTGCAAAGCACCCTATTTAATATTATATTTTATAACTATTTTTAGTAACTAAAAATTTGTTCAAATAAAAACACCTTATAATTAAGTTGTCAAAAACACTCTTAATCTTGTATGCTTATCAACCAAAATTTCAAGATTCGAAGGAGGGAAAATGCATTAAATGCATATAAAAAAGAAAGAAAGAAAGAAAAAGATGTAATGCTTAACCTTTTTAGCTTTATATTTATGAAGTGATGATAGATTCATGGCAATGTTGGTGGAACAAAGAGAAAGGTGATGTTGTGACCACTTAACTTTCACAATCACCTCATTTCTCTTTTCTACTAGAGAAAATATGCCGTTTTAGTTGGGAAAATATAGTTTTTTTTATCCAAAAAATATTATTTTGGATTCATATTTTAAAATTTTTTATGATGTAATGGATGAGGAGGGATGAAAATGTAAATGTTTTTATAATGTGCTTACTGAAACTGTATATTCGGCAGTATGAATAGTGTATTTTTAATACTTTTTTTTTTATATAATT
>BSUD01000004.1:149443592-149489298 GCA_033239045.1 Fagopyrum esculentum | reverse complement strand
AAAAAAGTCTCCTATTTTTGGATTTTTCCTTTATAAAAGATTGGGTGGTTAGAAGATGAGATAGTTAAGTTGGAACTTGGAATATGATTTTTGATGATATGAATGAGTCAAATGGTGAGAAACAACTTGTTAGGTTTGAAAACTTTGGAATAGGAAGCCCCTACAAATCTTATCCAATTTTTTTTCTCTAAAATTACCAAAAATTTTATACTAATTTCCTTTGAAAATAATATTATAAGTCATATTTGTTAAGAATTTGTTTGAATATTAGACTTTATAATGCATTATTGATGAAATAAAATCAGACATTAAAGTAATGACCAAAAGCAAATCCTCTGATTAGTGATTTGCATGGATTATTTAGCTTTAGAAAACAAATCTCTTGGGTCTTCATCTTCTTCTTTTTTTTAATATTAAAAAAAAGATGTCTTCATGTGCTTAACATCTAGCAACCAGCTTACATGCATGCAGACAAGTATACAGAGACAGAAAACACATGAACAACCCAAAGTTGATGGTCTCCTGTCAGAAATCCTCAACATAAAGTATTTCATAATCCAAGATCTTACAAAAAGAAGAGTTGGAATAAGCATAATGCAACATTTTACATTACAATATGACTGTTGTTTTACCTTCCCAATAGTTCATCTCCAACACTCTCCCAGATTTATTGACAAACTGTCTAGAACTATCATCTGAATGTTATAGCTAGCAGTTTCAGCAATTTCATCATGGTTTCCCAATGTTGGATTCAACAACTTCCATTCATCATCAACCAGGATATGACTCAATGTTATAACTTGCACATCGTTTCGAAACTACTAGTCTAACTCTATAAAGTCGAGATTAAAAGAATCCGAGAGTATTGAGCGTATGAGCAAACACAATGTAGAGAGATTTCAGCTGTGTGAAAGAAGAAGATTGTGCTAGTATCTAAATCACTACTGACGCACAGATTGAGTATATGAACATCTTTATGAAACGAATCGAGCTTCAATCATCCCGGATCACTTCAGTTTGTTGCTTGAATGGACCACTAATCATATATGGAGAAAGAACCATACAAGCCATGAAGAGTGTGAACTGCAGAATTGTAGAAGTCAGAGTTAGGCTATTTTCCATCATAGATTTTGCATAGGGTGAAAAAAGGAGAGCCCTTAGGATGTACCACAAGAGGGAGAGTTAAAAACTTCCAAATCGGCCATAGCGCAAAGGTCAATCTGCAAACGATTTAAGTACATCAGAGATTTCGTATCAGAAAGATTGTAGGCAAAAAAATTGTATAGTCTCTCTTTCACTTACAAGCAAAAGGTTATTAACCCAAGGGTGACAAACTGCAAGGCATAATCACCAATCACCTCCCATTTCTCATTGTACTTCTTTACGCCCCAAGTTGACAAGCTCGCATAAAAGAAATAAGCAACATTCAAAACGACACCTAAAAGGCCAAGGTACAATGGAGTTCTGCAGAGATAAAACAAACACAATATAGTGTAAACTATAAGAACCCTTGATATAAGATGTTTGGCAGACAAAGATAATACAGAATCTGATTATCATAAGCTAACAATTTTGGTAGAACCTACAAACAGTTAACAGTGCAATAGCTATCAGGATTCACAAGATTATAACTCCCAAGGAATGACATTTAGACAATATTTTCAATCATGCACAAAATTGCTGATAGCCTTTGAAGTTTGACCGTTTGAAGCTGCAGATATTGCCCACTCAACAATCTTGAGTAATTAACTAAACATGGTCTAACTATGCATACAGTTATGAGATTTAAGGTGAGTCAAAAGTTGAATCTTAACATATCCGAGAAAACTTTTGATCAATTAGCAGATATAACAATGAACATCCATCAGAGTTTCAGCACCGTTTAGTGCCATGACGCCAAGTTGTGATTTGTGATGCTTAATATTATCAGATTTCATTATCAACAAATAAAGGTTATTTATTTTTAGATACCACTTTCCATGTCTTATGTTTTTATATTTTCTACTACAAATTAGGATACCAGCAGTTTGATGCTTATTAACAGTTCTTGCTATCTTTATCTAGCTCTTTCATGGCGCAGAATTTTCCAGCAATAAAGGAATGAATGTGCCAAAACTATCTGGCTTCACCACATGCTCTATCTACATATCTATTTGGCACCACATGGCCACTAGTCATACCAACATCGTGGACTTCACCCAATGTTGTACACAACAGTTGGTCAACAAACTCTATGCAAGTCTTGGGACAAAAAGAGAGAGGGGAAGAACGAGGCTTAGAGAAAGTGGGTTGGTTAACAAATGTTCATGGTATTAGAAATGTGATGGCTGAGGCAGGGCAGGAGGTGTGTGGTTCGTCCATTGTTTATTTTGACAAGCAATGGGGATGTATTCAATAACGAACAAAGGAATACATTCTCCTTCATCCTTACCCAGGCATCCCGAGGTATTACGACAAGACTAGCACAAGCTTGTAGTTGCACTGAATTACCCCAGTCAAACAAGTGCTGGAAATAACAAGGGCCTTAACAGACTCTATTAACTCTACAATCACACAGTCAAACAAGTTTTTCTAGCATAATAAATAACCAGAATGTTTTAAACTTTCTGCAGAATTTAGAATATTCATACATTATCAACAATGAAATGGTGACGAACATAATTCTATGGTAGGACCAACTTTACACCTAAGAAATGGCCAGCTTCATTTAGAACTGTAGGGACAACTAGGACTTCAATTCGGGTAGATAAGAACAAAATTAACACATGTTTGATGTTTCTTGTATATACTAATTAATTGCCCTTTGTGAACATTAAATTTACAACACACAGAATTCAATGAGTACTGCATATGTTACCTGGAGTATTGAGAGAGTTAAAGCTAACAGCAAGTATTGATTCAAACATGATCCAAATCAACCAACGTAAGCTAATATAAAACCAGAAGCAATAAGGGAGGTTGAGCTTGCAGAGGAGATTTAGTTCAATTACCTCCTAATCCGCTCATCACGCAGTAGAAGATGAATGAAATTGTAGTGCCAATCACCAAAATATATGATGAAAAGCGCAGAAGCAATCCAAACGACATTTTCCAAAACCTCGACCCATGATTTCGCCCTAGAAATCGTAGGGCTTTGAAGTGTAAGCCTCGAGCAAGCATCATCCTCTAGATCTTCACTGCTTGATGCATAACCCCAGCTATGTCTCTGCCTCACAAAAGTACTCCTCGGTGTCCCACCCGACATCTTCGCTCACACAAAGACGATCTCAAGTCTTTATTATTACGAATCAATCGACCAATCTGCTCAAGAATCAATTTCCGATGCATTAAATCAAGAAAAATCACAAGAACTTCAACTCAATTCGCATACAAATAGAAAATTATAGACATAAATCTCATACCTCTCAGTCTCATCAGCGAGCCAGAAATAGAAAGCGCAAATCAAAATCAAAAACCCTAAACTAAAACCCTCGATTGCGGAAAGATCACAATGAGGGCCCAAAATTATAAACCGGCCCAACCCTGTAAACACCTCGAAGACTCGATCACCTTCAATTTCAAGTGAAGAGGAAGAACAATTTGGGAGCAGATTCGGGTAATAGGGTTTTGATATGTTCAGCTTGTTAGGTGGAAATTAGGAAGGAAATCGGTTATTTGTGGGTACGGGAGAAGAAGCATGTTCTATGGATGGAAGATTTGCCAGTTGAGAGATACCTTCCGTGTGAGCAGTTGCAACGGTGATGACGATGAAATTGAGAAATGAAATTCTTCTTCCATATGAATGAATTGTCCATCTTTGAAACTTCCAATTTGTTTACAATCTTTTTCTGCAAGAGATAACTGAAAAATCATGCTTTTTTCAAAAATAATATTATTTTTTGGGTCAGAATAAAATATTGAAAAATTCGACAGCCATCAACGGATATAAATTGGGGGAAAAGAAGTATGTGTCAAAGTGGTTTTCAATCATGATCTATGTTTCACACTTGCTTTGAGCTAATTGGATAAGGTCATTAATCATTGTTTGAATACAAGAGTTTGCTTTAAAAAAATTGTTGAAATAAAGGTGCGTTTAAATTTGTTTCAGTTCGTGTGGTCGTTTGGTTCGATAGTCTGATTAAAGCTATGAATATGGTTATATTTATATACATATTTTATATCTGATAATTTAGGATATCAGTGTCAAAATGATATATTTATCGATATTTTTGAAGGTGTCGGGAGAGACTAACTGTTTCTTTGTCTCTCGATATTTTCAAGCATCAAGCTACATAAATATGAGAATAAAAATTTATATTTGAATATAAATATGAAAATTCTAATTTAAACAGAATATCCGAATTTGAAATCTCAAATTTAATGCGTTGATATCTTTTGTCTAATGAGCTCACCTAGAAAGGGGGTCTTTTCTTTTAATTCTAACACACCAAAAGTTATAGAGAAAACATCTTCCTCCCCAAAAGCAGTTCGTCAGATTTTCAAAGCCATTACGGGTCTTGGATCTAGTGCAGCTTTATATTGAGATTCGGAACGTTGTTCTATGATTTTTTCCCCCCTTAATTTTGATTTTATTATAATTTTTTGTAAAAGTCTTCAAAAAGAAGTTCCTACATATAGTTCACGGGTTTCCATTTTTGTTGTTAAGTTATGTTTTCAATTTTTTTTGTCGGAGCCTTAGGATATGGGATATGTGATTTATCCTGGACTGATTTGTCTTTTGTTTATTATGACTTATTAGTGTGTCATTATCATACTTTGAGGATGTTTTGATACGTTTATATACATGTCATGACCGCATATTTTAAAGTTTTTTCAAACCTTTTTTCATTACAAGGTAGGGTGTCCTTTTTAAAAGGTCCAACTATTACAGTTTTTCTCACACTATATCTCCTTATGATGATCACAGTCTCGTGATGTCCCAAGTTAGATAATATGTGTTGTTACAAGTTACAACCATTACCCTAACTCACATTTGATCTTTACCATTCATTTCTAGAGTTCGACAATAAAAACCAAAAAATCTTGTAAGGAGGTTTTCAATTTTGTATTATAAAATTTTCTCACCAAAAGTTTTTAAGAGTTAATTTCATTCAATGAGTATTGTTAAATATTTTTGTAAGATTTATCTATTTATTCATGGAGGAATATTTCCGATAAAGTTTCCAAAACACATAGGTTAAAAAATATTAAATTTCGTAAATATATAAGTTAGTGAATTTTATTTTATCATATATTTATTTGTAAGAAACTAAAAAAAAAAAAGTAAATTGGTGAACAAAAGTAAGTTAACGGTGGCTTGTGATAAATATCCTATTTATGAAAGGCTTTGGTGGAAAAAGGCCAGCATATATAATTCAAGTATACAGCAGTTGAAATTGTTGGTGCTGGATCGGATGGGCCGGGTCAAGATTTTGATCGACCCAATACTTAAACGGGTCAACCCAAATAACTCTCAACCAGAATTTGGGCTTTCACTCTCTCCCACCGTCGTTTTGACTCGCTTACTTCATAGTCAAACTCATTAAACACATTTTCACCAACTCCTTGACAATGTTAATTTTCTCCAGAAAATAAACAATTAAAAGGGGTTCATTAGGATTCACATTGCTTTATTAACCACTAAGGGCCCGTTTGGAAGCACCGAGAATCATTCCCAATAACGGAATGATTTCAAATCAATCAAAAATTACGTTTGGTTAGAGGTTTTTTAACACATAAAAGTAATCACATCCATTTCATTTCCTTTCTCTACCCTTATTCGATTTCATTCCGTTTCCATTCCACCGCTCCAACCAAACGTGCACTAAATGTTGTATATCAATCCATTATTTATGCTATTTATAAGAAACTTTATTGTGATGATGACTTAAATGGCAGTGTTACGAAAAAAAATTCGGGAATTTTAGACGGATCAGCGAAAATCGCTAATTGTAACCACAACTACGCACGCGAAGTGCGCAGTTGTGCTTGGATTCAAACTACGCGCTTGACAAACGTAGTTGGAGCCGACCTGAGCCGATTGGAGCCGGTGAAGAATCTTTTTATAAAAAAATTAACTAGCGTAGTTGGAGCTTTTTTTAAAAAATCTTACTTGGTAATGAGAACCAAAGTTGAATTTTTTTTTTTTAAATTCACTCTAACTACGCTTCCCATTAACGAAGTTGGAGCTTCTTTTTTTTTTTAAACTAGTTTAGTGCCCGCACCTTGTGTGGGATTGTCTAAATAAATATTATATGTTCACTTTCATGCATCATATATTTGATATCAATTTATAGTAAAAATTATTTTTATTAATTAATATAACTGACATATAAGGATTAATTTTTTAAAAATAAATAAAAGAACATAATTAAAATTCTATTACAAAGATTATTATTCGAGGATTATATTTATACCTTAATATATTATCACTTTTACTTAGATTTAGATAGAGGAGCAAAATTTGATTTAGTTTTAAATTAAACAAATGTGTCAAATCTTGTTAGAAGATTTGCGTTAGCTTTTCTCAACAAGTTACAATAAATCAATTTGTTAATTTTGATTTGTAGATAGGTAGATTTATTTTTTTTTATTATTTATTTTAATAAAATTGACGTGGCATGATGACTATTTACAAATTTTAATAAAAAAATTTTCTTATAAAATAATTAATGGCAAATCTGTAAATACGTTGTGGCAAATCTGTAAATAAATTGGAAAAAAGCTGACGTGGACAACCTAAGAGGTTGACACGTGTACAAAATGGGTGCTGCTTTAGTATTGTATATAGATACAACTTCAACTATGCACGTCACAAGCGTAGTTAGATTCCGGAGCTGAAAATTCAAACTACGCACTTCGCGTGCGTAATTGTGGTTACAATTAGTGATTTTCACCGGTACGTCTATCATCCGCCAAAAAATATAGTGCCCATATTATCTTTTGCTAATTTGGATGAAGTGATATCATTTTTTTTACCAATAATATAGGAAAGATATTGGTTGACACTGTGTGAAGTAACACTAGTGGTGTGGCAATATTTTTTGAAAGAGTTGGTAGATGAGGTGGCAAAACGTTTAAAAAAAAAAGAAAAAGGATAATAATAATAATAATAAAGGTAATTAATTGGATATGGGAATGGGTTTACTCGTAATTCCAAATCCCACACTTTCTTGTTCAGAAAACCATAATACACCCATTATAATTCCACCCATTAAACATCACATGCATCCACCTTTAAATCATTATTCTATTTTCTTTTTATTTTTTTAGCCACAACTTTTTAAAATTTATATTTAAGATATCTAGTTTATAATAAGTTGTTTTTATATCCTTGTTTGTATATTTAAGTTATATATTATAATTTTGTGTGATCCTATCATTTGGTATCAGAGCCAAGTGATTAAGTAAACTTAAAAAATTAAAAAATTAAAAAGTAAAACTAGAGAAAATTGTCCACATAAATTAGCACCACATACAAAACATTTAAACGCTGAACAATGTCATCACGAAGCTATTTTAAATACCGTAATCGACGATATTGCAGATTTAAAAGTAAGCTTAATTAAGTTGAGAACAACTCATATAAAATACAGGGAAGAAATATCTACTACTCTATTATCTATCAGAGAAGAAAACAAAAAATTAGTTATTGACATAACCAACGAAATTAGACATCTTGGTGCAACACGTTTTTTAAACCCTCCAACAAAAAAGTCAGTGGGTTTTTCTTATAAGTATCCTTTTGAAAACGAAATTCCAAAAACAAATTTTCAGTACCAAGTTTAAGTAAAAAACCCGAAACGAACGAAGAACAAGAAGAAAAGTTAGAAAATCAAGGAGACACTTGATATGTCTGACAAAGAAATGAGTTCTTTGAGTAGTGACAAATTTGGTTACTACACTGATGATGAAGAAATGTATCAGCAAATGGGATTAATCAAACTTAAAGACCTAGAAACTATTCCTTTAAGTGAAGTTAAACGAAAATTAGATAAAAAGATGGGTAAAAGAGTTGTATATGTTAATGAAATGGAAGAAGAAATAGTTCCAGAACAAAAAGTTAACAAAGCCACTAAATCTTGTTAACGAGAATATGAATAAGGGGGTCAACGAGTCAACAAAGAGTTAATCTTAAACCCAAAGAATTTTTAGAGAAAACAGCTAAATTTGGAGTTGGGATTATGCCAAACCATAGACCTAACAAAAGAGAACTTTTGCTTGAACCCATCAGTGAAACCGGATATAAGCTTAATCTAGATGGAGTAAGAAACCAAGAAGATGTGATAGACTTGTGGAAGAAAAGTATGATGAGTGTCTTAAACATGAATACTTGAATGGAGATCTGCAAATTTCCTAAATTATATCGAACATAGTTTGTATGGAATTGTGGCAAATTGGTATGAATCAATCGATGAAGACCTTAAAGAAACCTTAAGGGCAATAGAACCACCAGATGTTATGTTTAGGCAATTTTGTAAAGCCTTAGAATCTGAATTTATTGGAGACATTGATGATAAAGATAATAAATTAATCGAATGGCAAAGAAAAATAAATACTCTTGAAATTTGTAACATGAGATATTTGGAAAATTATCTTTCAGAATTTGATTGCTATTATTATTATAAGGTGGGAGGAAACGGGATAAATCTTCAAATGTTGTTTGATAAACTCCCTAAACCCATAAATGAAGAAATTAGTGAAGGGTACCAAGAATGGATAGAAAAATTCAATTCGGGGGTTACCCTAGGAAATAGACTAAGGTTCATTAGAAATTGGGTAGAGAAAAAATGTCGAGAAGTTAAGAGAACTCAACATATGAAAAGACAATTTCCAAATTGTTGGGATCTTCCTGGAAAATAGGGATGTAACCGAAGAGATAACCAGAAAATATGGTTATGGAAGAAAGTATTATAGGAAGAAAAGCTTTAATAAACAAAGGGGAAAAAATATCAGAAAAATATTATCGAAAACCCTTTGTTAAGAAAATAAAATTCTTTAGAAAAGCCTCTTATTGTGCCGAGAAGAAAAAGAGTTGCAAATGTTGGGCATGCGGGAAAATAGGTCATTATGCTAATGAATGCAAAAATAGAAACAATAATAAACTTGCTAAAGCTTTAGGGAGCTTAGATTATATTGAAATAACTGAAGAAGAAGCTCTTGACATAGCCTTAAATAATAATAAAGGAATTGTAGTAGCATTAGAGGAAGAAGAAGAATCTTAAAGTTTAGATTATGAGGAAGTATGTGAAATGATGCAAGGAGAGGATAGTGAAGCTCAAAGAAAAATGGAAAGAAATGTTTTCTTCAGAAGAAACAACTACTCTAGCCCAATTGCAAGAAGCTGATACTTCCATCGACGAAGAGCAATTGGAAAAATGCATAGATCAGGGGTTGCATTCCCGATCATTACTAAAGAACAATTCTTTAAAAGAACGTTCATTCCAATATTCTCAAAGTTCGTATGCGAAGAAATGTCTGGAGATATCGTAGTAAAAAATAATGAAAATCAAGCTACTGAGATAAACCTGAATAATTAGAAAAATATCCAAAAACACAATAAAGAGTAAAAATATAAGTACATTTATGTTTATGCAATTCAGGTCATCATTACTCAATTACAAGACTTTGGTAAGAATGTGAATTGCATTAATTTTGTATGTGACATTAGGCACAAGAAATTTAGTGATCAAACGATCAGTGGAGTGATATGCAATCTAAGTCAAGGACCAGTATCATGGGTGTGTAGACCAAATTATTATGTAAGTTTAGAAGATCAGTTTGCGCATAAATTCCTAACATTAAAATTGCTAACCGAAGGAATTAGTATAAACAAAGGAACTTGTCCTTTACAATTAAAATGGAAGGTCATATATAAACTAGAAAATACTACCAATTCACCTACTAGAACTCAAATGGTAGAAGCTGATAAATATGAAGTTGTTGGACCAGAACAAAAAGTTGTACCAGTCAAAGTAAGACCTGACCAAATAAGTTTAAAGACAGTGTGGATAAATGTCTTCGAAAATCCTTCTAGTCCCAACCAAGGAAGAATTTTAACCGTTGATGAAGAAGGGAGAATTCACACGAATTTTCATCCACCTCCAATAAATAGAAGTCTTTTCAGGAGTCAAAGTTATAGGGGTAATCCTCATTTCAACTTGCCTCCACAAAATCAAGTAAGTCTTCCAACTAGAAATCCTAGAGAAGAACCTTCCTTTCAAGTAGATGATGAAATTGCTAGCCTATTAGCGGTCCTAAACAAAAAATTAGAGGCCAATAACTTGAGAAAAATATTAGGGAACCTACTAGACATAGTATAGGTCTGGGAAACATTGGATCTAACTATAGACCACATTTGGAAAGTCTAGGACCTAGCAATCTAATTAATACATCACAAACACAAGGAAGAGTTTCAAGTTCTAAAAGATTAATAGGATATAAAACAAAAACAATTAGTCAACCTATGTTTGAAGATGATGAAGAACTTAATTTGCAAATAGAAGTATGCTTAAGGATTACTAATCCAAACAGCATTTACATTCCTATCACCATATGCATCGAAGGTTTTAATAATTATGATTTATGTGCATTTGTTGATAGTGGTTGTTCTGTTTGCTTTGGAAAGAAAATTTTATTTCTTGCATGTAACACCCCAAATCCACGGGACTTGGAGTGCCACATTGGGCTAGGATCTCACAATGGATCCTGATCCTAGCCTGATAACAAGTTCACTAGATCTTACAACAAGGCACATGTAGATTAAAACCAAATACATAAAGGTGTATAAGATACATCAAAAGGGTTTATAACATACAAGACGAGTACAAAACAACATCCATAAACAACAACCACAAAAAAATCTCATATCCCACGCACTCCTAATGTACAGGAGTCCTCGGCTACTCACCACATCTGGCTCACTCTGCAGTCTTTCTAACCTGAAGGTCATCTACAACACGGTATGAAAACGTTAGCTACAATAATGAATAAGTATGAAGGTAATAACACATACACACATCAACAACTCATACATGTCATGCCACACACATTCATTTATTATCTTTCAATTACGTTATTTCATTACTAATTCAACTTATTTTGTGACACGAGGAGCCTAAAGAACCTCGTCCCTTCCTCCGTTAACACAGGGGTTTTGCATGGGGTGATCATCACTCGTCCCCCCTGTGTTACTGGCTTCCAAGCACCCCCTCCTACCTTCGAGCGGAGGCATATGTGGTCACGACCCGTTATAATGCACTTGGGCCATTTAATATAATAAATGGTCATCCTAGTCCGGTTTAGGTTATAAATGCACAATCATATGAACACACACAACCATCACAATCACACAAACCCATAATTGAACGCTAATTAAGTCCTATGGATTTACCTGATATACTCGTAACTTGTACCACGTCACAACTTCCCCTTGGGGAAGTAATCAACGCCTGCAATATCAAGGCACACACAATCACATACTGCAAAGGTTAGGAGACTCGTCTCACTAAACACAACCAACCTATATCTCAAATCTAAACCTCAGATCATCAACACATTCATAAATACATAAGGCATATCCTCAACATAACATCTCATCATACTCGTACACATACTAAACCTTAAAGCCATAACCGATATCCATAACATCATCATCATGATCCTCAACTCATTCTGACACCTAGTATGCATCTAATCATTATTCCTCAATCTCAAATTTAATCCTAATTTAATTAATTAATAAATTTCATTAGAATAATGTTTTGTCCGCATGCCATTTCTAAATCCACTTGTCATCTGATTTCATCAAACAAACAACCAATAAACACCAGAATAATATGATGATCATAATGGAATTTCTAATGATCCATTTTGAAAAACCTAAGGTCAATTTAGGCCAAATCGTAGTACGGAAAACGAATAAATTCATAACTTATTCGTTACTAACCCGATTGACGATCTGAAAGAAGATTCGGAATCACAACGACGTAGGCTACGCATGTACAACATCAAATTCACCGGAATCTGAGCGACGGAACCGTCCTAGTGACATATATGCTCGACCAGGTCTTCATCTGCTCGGAAATGCAGAAACTCGGTACCGATATGAAGAGAATGAAGAGTGGAATCCAGAAACTCAAACGGAATTGGAATCGGATTAGAAGCGGAGAGTAGATATGAGTTTGAAGTTTGAGAGAAATCAGAGCTTTTACGAGGAAACGTGAAAGGAAATGAATTAATAAACGATTTTTCGCTATTTATGGTGAAGACGATAATTATCCTTTAGCGAAGTCGATAATTATCCGTTAACCGATCCAAAGGCGGGTTGAACCCCCTTCTACAAACTTTTTGAAATTGAAATAATAGATCTTGAATATTGTAGGGAAAATTATTCCGCAATTGCCTCGGAAAACGTGTATTCCTAAGCCTTCTTCCGTTAAGAAACGAAATAGCGACTCTTGTCCATTTTGCCTTTCCATGTTATTTCATATCTAGGACATGTCCGATGTCCTGATCATTTCTCTCAACTGCATTTTTATTAGTTGGAGCTCCCAAATGCTTCAAATAAAACCGGAGGGTAAAAATAATTACCCGGGGAAAAAGTGAAAATTTTCCCATAAGCCCAAAATTACGCCAGAAACATAACGGTGTTATTTATACTCATCACTTACGCAATCTTCGCGAGTTATATGTCAACTACTATCAATGATTAAGTTAATCAACATTAATTAGAATTCGGAAATCCTTGTTATTACATTGCATTCATGTGGAAAACTGCATCTAAACCAATTCAGGTTAGGATAGCTGATAATAGCATCATGACACATACTGAGGTTATTCAGGATTTACCCATCATGATAAGAGGTTATCTTTGCATAATTCCTATACTTTGGGCTACCGAGCAAACATCACATGACATGATAATAGGAAATAACTTCCAAAGATTATATTCTCCGTGCACTCAAAATCTAGATGAAATGATATTCACAATAAATGGAGAAAAAGCTTTAGTAAAAAAGATGAAAGAAGCCTACACTCATCAAACTATTGAATTTACGCGCAGTAAGCGTGGTGAGGAATATATTGTTCCTACTAAAAAAGAATTTGCACTTGCTATAAATGAAGTAACGTTGAAAGAACAAATAATAGATCATCAAAAAGAGTTGTGCAAAGAGTTATATTTTGAAAACTCCTTGAAATTCTGGGATAAGGATAAATCATTTGCTACAATAGAGTTAAAAGAGCCTAACTTGGTTATTAGAGTTAAACACATGGTTTACACTTATAAAGATCAACAAGAATTCAAGGAACAGATAGATGAGTTACTTAAAAAGAATCTACTTAGAGAAAGTAAGAGTCCTCATTCTAGTCCTGCATTTATGGTTAGAAATCATGCTCAAGAAAAAAGAGGTAAAGCTAGAATGGTGATTAGTTATAAAAAGCTAAACGATAATACTGTCTTTGATGGCTATTGTATCCCTAATAAAACAGTCGTATTTAATAAAATCCAAGGAGCCACTTGGTTCTCTAAAATGGACTGCAAAAGTGGATATTGGCAATGGATAAAGATAGTATTCCGTTATTATCTTTTTAACGCACCTCAGGGACATTGCGAATGGTTAGTTATACCATTTGAATTAAAAAAATGCAACTCAAATATTTCAAAAAAGAATGAATAAGATATTTGAAAATTTGAAACATTGTTGTCTAGTTTACATTGATAATATCTTAATCTTTTCAAAAATACTAGAACAATATATGCATGATCTTAAAGTTGTAACACAAGAATGCATAAAACATGACATCATCTTAGGACAAAAGAAGTGCATCTATGCAGAACAAGAAATAGAGTTTCTTGGATTAAAAATAAAAGCTGGAGAAATAGTATTGCAAAAACATGTCTTAGAAAAAATAGAAAAATTTTCAGATAAAATAGAAGATAGAAAGCAACTAGAAAGGTTTCTAGGATGTCTCACATATGCATCATATTTTATTAAAAATTTAGCTAAGCTTAGAAAGCCTTTGCAAGTTAAACTGAAGAAGGAAAAATTTGGACTTGGACCAATCTGGATACTTAGATAGTTCAAGATCTTAAGAAACGTTGCATGATGTTACCAGCCTTAACTTTACCAAATATTGATGATGATCTAATACTTGAAACTGATGCAAGTAACTACCAATGGGGAGCTATCTTAAAAAAAAAAATAATAAACTTTGCAGGTATAGTAGTGGAAGTTTCAATAAGGCCGAATGCAATTACACTACTATAGAGAAAGAAATACTTGCTATCCTAAAAGGGATAGATAAATTTATAATCTTTCTTGCTCCAAAACATTTCACTATCAGAACTGATTGCAAAGGAATATCAGGCTTTGTTCAACATAATTTGAGTAACATGAAGGCACAAGGGAGGCTCCTGCGTTGGCAACTCACACTAAATCAATATTCCTTTGATATTGAACATGTGCAGGGATCAAAAAACTCTCTACCAGATAGCCTAACTCGAGAGCTTGTGTACGAGCATTCCCAAGTAATCGATGGCATCTTCCAGGAGACCAAAAAGAAAGAAGGCAACAGGAAAGATATATCACTCCTCATTGACGACAGTCGAGAAAGAAAATTTTGACGAAATGCTACAGCTTGCCCTTTACATAACGATAGAGGAGGCAGACAGACAGATTTATAAAGAGGAAACAAAGTATCATCTAAGATGGGTATCACCTCTTAGTTACTACTATATTAATCTTTGCAAAAATTTTCAGAAAAAAGATCAAGAAACGGTTTAATTCTATCCTGCGACAGAATGCCTCGGAGAATTCTGGAGTTGGAGTTAGTTCAATTTATGTTTTCTCTTCCTTTTGATGTCCAAGAGAAGATGAAAGGCTACTGGAAGTACAAACAGTTTCCCAACTGATATTCATATGTGATGAGCGGAATAAAGTGTCCCTATTATGATATATATATATATATATCATGATTGGAGTCCTTTGGTGTGTCCTCATATTCAATTTTGATCCTTTTAGAACTCGAAGTTGGTGTGCGGTCAAGTTTTAACTTTCTCTTCATGAAAGGCTTTGAAGAACGTGCGGTATCATCACAACATTGTAGAGCCCCCTTTCGTACATCCACAGCAAATCACATATCGGAGTGTCCGATGCAACGGCTTCTTAACCTCCGCCTAGAATGACAAGTGCAACGCCAAGCATTTACCACGTACAACAGCTTCTCAACATCCGCCTAGAATGACAAGTGCAGCGAATTGATCGCCTTCCCTTACAACTTAATTCCTTCCTTCTTGTAAGCTAATCAGATCGACACCATGACCTTGTATCAACCTCCTCTTGTACGTCCACATTCATCCCATCTTCCCTCACCGATCCTCTTTCCTTCTTCATCGTCAACAACCATACTTTCCATCTACTCTACCTCCATTCACGCCAGCAAGAGGACCTTCTTTTCCCTTCTTCAGCATATAACCAACCGAATCTCAGAGATCTTCTTACCTACTGACGTGGATCACCTTCTTTTAGAGTATCATAATAGAGTCGTGGCCTCTGGATGCATCAGTCTTTCACCACGTCCTCATTCAACCATTTCAAATAGTTAGAATATCCACTTACCTTCTGGTGACATTTCACATGCGAAAGATCCGGAAACACCATTCTTGTGCACGTTTCAAAACGAGACGCCCTTCACTTGCGCCTCGTCTTGGCGCGGGGGTGGACTCCGCTTTTGTTAGCGCAACGTCCGCCCGAATAACAACCCTGAAATAATATTATAAGTAAAGTTATAATACAATTTTATTAAAATAAATTATACTTTTTTAGTACAATGTGAATTTTCCCCCCACTTGCTTCAAATAATGATTTGAGATTGTGTTCATTTAGTTATATTTTTTAATAAAAATAATTACATAATGTTGGAATCTAAGTCAACTCACCGTTAATACTTCACCTATTCAGGGTTTGTGGAGTTCCCCTTGGAAGGTCGAGAGGAATTTTTCTGACTCCAGATTGAACCATTGGTCTTTTGACGAAATTCAAATTAGACATATTTTCAAAGAAATAAACCGTGTTGCTGACCGATTAACCCACCCGGGTGCATCAACTTCAACACCAATTTTTTTATGATAATCTTGAACTTCGTATTCACATTCGCAACGATGTTTTAAGGTGGACTACCCGTAAAAAAGTAGTTCAACCTAATCGCTTTTCGTTATCAAAATAAAAAAAAAAAAGAATTATAAGAAAAGAACAGAAAAGAAAAAGCAAATAACACGTGATAATTAGGAGTCCTTATCAAATAATTTAGTAATGAGTCAAGAAATCTTTGTAGAATATTTCCGGTCAATAAAATATGTATACCAGTTGAGTAATTATATTGTAGCGTAGGAGGAAGAGTATATACAGTAGGGACAGCCTCACAAATCAGAAACCACGTCATTTCCACGTGTATCCGCGTTATCAACCTTATCATATGTAAATTATTTCTACATTTTGACTTTTTCATCACAACCCAAATCTTCTTAATTAGTAATTAAAACGACGAACCTATTACGCAAAATTAAGTGAAGGGAAATTATAGATATTATCCTTACATTTTATTTATTTAATGAAGTTGTTGAGCTTTATATTTTTGGAATATAACCTTTAGGTACACATAAGTTAACATTTTAAATTACTATTTTTATATTATTTATGAGTAAAACTCATTTTTAAATATAGAGTTTATTTCCTTACCAATGACTTATCTCTTCTTCTTCAAAATACTAACAAAGCTTTAGATCTTGTAATTAGAAAACAACTCGATTAGATACTTTGTGCTTGATGTGCAAGATTCATCTTGCAAAATAAACAATAACATGATCTAATTGACAAACTTCGACATCAATAGAGTTTTTTGTTTCACTTGTTTGGGGCATGTCTTCGTGATTTGAACTTTCCTCCCTGTTTAGTCCAATTGAGACTCTGTCAATTGGATGTTTGAGCGGAATAATAGAAATATCGTAAGAGAAGCAAATCATTTAGAAAGTAAGTTCAATTCGTTTATTGGAAGGAGTTTTGATAGGTGATCAAAATTTAAAATCTCGATCATGAAAGGGTTCAAATATGAAAATTTCATAGTCCCTAATAGTTTTACTCTATACTGCCTTATTCTCGTTGTTTTTCTTCAATTTGTTTCCTAACACTTCCTCTAATATTTCTCATTGATCGACTCGTTGTAATTCAAACTCTCATTTATTGGTGCTTTTTGTTCATGAAATTTACTTACCCATCAACTATTTCTTATAACCTTTTTCAATATTCTAGATGTGGAGTACATCTAACTCCTCTCCGTTATCAAACTTTCTTTACATCAAACCACGGTAATTATTATGGCTGCACATGTTTAGACCGGATCGGACCAGAAATTACGGTCTGATCCATGCTATTACGGTCCGGTCCAATCCTACACCTTAATATTCCGATCCGGTCCAGTCTGGACCGTTAATTTACGCTTTAGATATTTTTGAACAAAAAAGGGAATGTATCCAATCCGGTCCGGTTCAAATCCATACCGGACCGGATTTAACCCTTACAAAAAATACATTTTTAAAAAAAAATTAAAACCATCCGGACCGGATCGACCGTAATGGTCTGATCCTTAAATTTACAGTCCGGTCCCGATCCGGATCTTTTGGACAGCACTAGTAATTATACACTGCCATTTTGTTTGTTTCAATTTTAATTAAATTTTTTCTTAATTCATACATGGACGGAGTAAGAAAACGCGGAAAAGTAAAAACAAGGCCCAAACAAAATCAAATCAAACCAAAAATGAATAAAATAATACCGATTAAAAAGACAAAACATATGTTACGTCAAATGAGAATCTATCATGAAAAAATCCATTATAATTTAAGGATGTAAATTTCTCCGACTTGAAACGTCGGTGCACAACCACAACAATACATACCAAGAAATTTCTTCACTTTTGTTAACATATCTTTAATAACCACGCAAAACACGTGTCCTTCAACACACAAATTAATTCGTAATTTTTAAATGTACCGGCAAAAATCTCTATTAGTGATCAAAACTACGCACGTGAAGTGCGTAGTTGATAAGGTTCTGAACTACGTTTTTGGAAAGCGTAGTTGGAGTTCCAAAAAAAATAGGGCAATTTTGGTAACTAGGCTTTTTTGAAAAACTAGAATAGTAATTAGACTTTTTAATGTTTCAATTAAGTAGATGTACCCCAACCTTTTTATTTATTTTCAAACTCTACACACTCTTCTTTCAAGGGGTACATTTACTAAACACAAAACTAGAAAAAGCCTATTCAACCAAATTGTTTCAAAAAAATAAAAATATCAACTACTCATTTGGGGTGCGTAGTTAGAGTTCCTTAAAATAATTAAATTTTTTTTGGGAACTCCAACTACTCTCCTATCTCCACAAGCGTAGTTGATATTTTTATTTTTTTTAAACTTCAACTACGCTATCCAACAGTGTAGTTGGAGACGCTAACAACTACGCACGCGAAGTGCGTAGTTTGGGTGAAAATTATAGATTTTCGCCGGTACGTCTATCAACCCCCATAATTAACTCCAACAGTTGAAATCCTTTCGGTAAAAAGGGTACGCATCAACGGTAAATTTGGCGTGTCTTATTACAGGAGATAATAACTGATGATATAAATGAAATGAAAAGATAATAACTAATGATATATAGGAAGAAAAAAATAGTTTAAGTTTTTCATTTTTAATAAAAAAATATTATAAATGAATTTAAATATGATCATTTCTGCGTTACGATGGAGTGGCTTGATTTTGGCTTAGTCAGCTTAAGCTCACATGTATTCCAGCTACACATTTGAAATATAACGTAGAACTATGGTCACATGCAGTAAATAATTCTTTTTTAGTCAAACCTATAAAAACACGTGGCACCTACGTGTAAATATCTAAATTGCTATACAAACAGATAAACAACAATAATTACATAATTAAATACAATATGTTGACTCGGATGCTCCTTCATACGCGAACTTGGACGACTTTTTTATGCCAGCGAAAACGACGCCGTCGCAGCTGGCCGGCTGTCGTTTCATTATATAAGACATCACAAGGATTCCAATTTCTCACATCACAGCAAAATATTTTTCTCCAACTCCAAAGATTTCATTAGCTCAAACCAAAAGAAGTGAAAAATGGCCAACCCTTTACGTCTTACAGGCCTCAACCATGTCTCATTTGTGTGTCGTTCATTAGAGAAGTCGATTGATTTTTACCAAAATGTGCTCGGGTTTGTCCCCATTCGACGACCCGGTTCTTTCGATTTCGAAGGCGCTTGGTACATTTCTACACAATCTTACATTTTTATCGGGTTTTTTTTTAAATTTTAGTTTTTAATGGCATGGATATCGAATGTGTTGCAGGCTCTTCAATTTCGGGTTTGGAATCCATCTTTTACAGTCGGATGACCCGGAAAACATGCCTCCAATAACCGCAATAAATCCTAAAGACAACCATATTTCTTTCCAAGTAAGTTATCTCATTTCCCTTCTCGCATTATAGTATATGATGATCTTTTAAGTGTAAGTTACTCAAAATCATCCAAAATTTTATTTAATTTTGCAGTGTGAAAGCATGTCAAACTTGGAGAAGCGGTTAGGCGATATGAAAATCGGGTTTGTCAAGGCCCGAGTTGAAGAAGGCGGAATCGGAGTGGATCAGATCTTCTTCCATGACCCAGATGGCATGATGATCGAAATTTGCAACTGCGACGTTCTCCCGGTCATCCCTATTGGAAACGGTTCAACAATCGGTTCATGTTCTCGGGTAACCGGATTAGATGAGATTCAACAGCCTTATTCCCCTAGGAATTGCCAGCAATGCACTGGATCACGTCTTTCTTCTTTCCCTTCCATGGATAACCTACAACGTATCCCTTCTGTGCTCAATTTGGCTAAGTAATTGTATCAACAAGGGACAGTCTCGATCATGATACATAATGCAATCAATTACTTCCACCATTTATTTTCAATAAGTTTTTGGTTCTTCCTCTCCTTATTTATCATATGTATGTCAATCAAATTGCGTACACATTTTAGGAGGTAACCGATCGAATTCGATCAAATTCATTGTAATAATCTAGTAATTTATAAGATTATATATCTACATTCGTGTGTTAATCTAGTGGCCAATCACCACATAATATACCTGAATTAAAACTTTTAACATGCTCCCACAACATCATCATTGTCACGAAGAACTACACGTCGAGTCATTGGAGAGATAAATCCCTAAACTTACATACCTGAACTAAGATCCTTGGCATCCGCCTTAGTGATGTAGCTTAGTTCAATTTCTTTTTGATCATGTTGTATCCGGGACAAGTTGTCCGCTTTCTACATTTTTTTCTCTCAATATATATTAACTTTTCAAAAAAAAAATTAACATGATTTTGGCAAATCAACATCATCACAGCTAGTCTCGCATCTCTTAACTATAACTCGGATACAGATAAAGTGAAGATTTCGCTTGATCTCAAATATCTCATTTAAAAAGATGTTTTAAAACGACCAACTTTTAGAAGTTGACCTTAAGTTTTTTTTAGATATTTTCTTATGTCTACGTCGGTTCTTTAAGTTCTTCTAACTAATATTTTGAAGATCTAAAATTTTATATATTTATTCTAAAAAATATCGTCTAAATTAAAATTTTTGACCTTTATTTCTAAATATAAATTAAAATATATTGAAATTTTTGTCATATGTCCGACGTTGACGAAACCACCGGGTCCACAACATTACAAATATCATGAAATTTCGGTTCTGTTCTATCGTTTTCATGTCTTTGTTCTTACTAAACCATGCAAAACACGTGTAGGATTTATACCAAAGAAATATGAAGTAAAAGTATTTGGAATATTCAAAGTGAATATATGAGCAATTGAGTACAATCTAATATTTAAATAGCTTACGAAATTATGTACATACATAGTGTTTAGATTCATCATTTAAGTCAAGCGACGCATTGAGATTATGTTCGATAATATATGCTCAGGCGACATCCGATTGGGTGAGTTGGATAACATCAAGTTAATACTTAAAATTAATATTAATACACAATTTTAAAACACAATTAATATACAATGTTATATTAACATTATGTAATTAATAAAATCGATAATTTCCCAATTATACAAGTTCAAGATCTGTCGTTTACACAAAGTCGGGTTACACAAGTCCAAACTCAATCGATTTACACAAGCTCAAGGTATAATTTTGTAGATATAAATGTTGGGATATTTTTTGTAATTATAAATTTAGGTCATATTATGTAATAATTAAATTTAGGACATTTGGTGCACTTTCAAAAGTATTGGACAAATTTCTGTAACTATACTTTTAAGGTCAAATTTGCAAATTCTAGAAATGTGGTCCATTTATGTAATTACAAGATATATGTTCCCTTTCGTAATCTACCCAAAAGTTCCCTAAACCTGATTAGGGTTTCCGGGCTGCTTATCTTCTTCGAACTCTAGCGGCGGCGAGACTGGACAAGAGGATCGCGGCGGCGGCACAATTCTTTCCGGCGATGGCGAGGGCGAAGGAAGCTAGCCATTGGCGCTCAAGAGATAATGACGGTGGCGGATCTGGTTTGACTCGATCCAGCCCATGACGAAGATAGAAGAGGCGACGGCAACGTCGGCTACTGGTTTGCGAATCTGACCTTGACTGTGGAGGGAGGATCCAATTTTGTTCACTCAAAGTCGAGGGGTAATATCACCCACCAATAGAAATGCTTCATTATCATTGTTTTTAATAAAGTTAAATATAATTGATTTTCTATTTCTTTTTTTTGAAATAAAAAACAATGATAATGAAGCATTTCTATTGGTGGGTAATATCACCCTTCAAACTTGGGGGTGAGCAAAATTGGATCCGTGGAGGGTCGGGAGTTGGCGATGAAGAACTCGGCGGCTATTGGCTAATGTGCTTTTATACAACATTCTTCTCATATCCAACCTCGACTCGGCTGAAGGTGAAGAACACAAGTCTGAAAGTGCTTTAGGTGCAACCCGACAACCACCCTTTCCCGACGACCAAAATCTCTACTACCACTAGTCTACTATCAATATATTGTTGTCATCCATCTACCGGAGGTCCTATCATTTACATGATTACATATGTACCTATTCTGTTGTTATCACTTCCTTGTTATTATCTAGTTGTTTTCTTTGTTCATTGTTGATGTAGATGCTCCAACTAGACTTCTAGTCTTCATCGTTCATTTACCCATCCATAGTTTGACCACGCCGTATATGAATATTTGACTACTAGGGTGTATTTGAAAATTTTGAATATACAGGGTGACGTGGATATATTATTGTTAGAAAATAAGAATACATATTATCTAACCATTTTAGCTAATTTTATATTTGATTTATGTAGTTTTTTATTATGATGGGATAATTGATCAACTATAATAAATTATAAATTATAAATATATTAAATTTTTAGTAAATAATTAGTGCAATAACAACTCATTAAAATGGTGAGTATGTGAAATAATTTAGTGAAACAATCTGATTTATTAGACTTTTTCTAATTTTGTGTTTAATAAATATTTTCCTTGATAGAAAAGTGTGTAGGGTTTGAGAATAAATACAAAAGGTTGGGATATATTTACTTAATTGAAACATTAAAAAGCCTAGTTGATATTATAGTTTTTCAAAAAGACCTAGTTATTAAAATTGTCCAATAATAGTTTATATATATAAATATTAACAATTTTTAAATTTTATATTACATTTATCAATAAAAATATATTAACCCATGAAAAGAAGACTATGACCCAAATTGAAGAAATCGCGTATCGTAACATCAACTTCACAGGTGCCAACAATTTAGTAAGTTGGATTTAGTGTGGATAAACCGCGTAAAATATTTCTAGAAAATCAAAAGCAATCAAAATAAACGTGGCACCAACGTAGATTTATCTATTTGCTATGACACGCACGCACGCATGAATGATTAAACAAAATAAATTAAATACATATGCCAGCTCAGCAAAGCGACCCCCAAAGATCTTGGCATATCTCTAATCTCATTGACCTATTTATATGCCTTCTTCACAAGCTTCCCATCTCCCAACACAAAACTCATCGTTTCATTCCATTCTCATTTGCAACATTGCAAGTCAAGACAATGAAGAATCCCTTGCGTCTTACAACCCTAAACCACATTTCCATCGTCTGTCGTTCCTTGGACAAATCCATGTACTTCTACCAAAATGTGCTCGGTTTCGTCCCGATCAGACGACCCGGTTCTTTCGATTTCGAGGGTGCATGGTACAACTCAATACAATCTTACGGCTTTAATATGTATGTATTTATTTATCTATCTTTCAGTGTTGTATTTAGTTTAGTAAATGTATTGCAGGCTCTTCAATTTCGGGTTCGGAATACATCTTTTACAATCGGATAACCCGCAAGACATGCCTCCAATAACCGAAATCAACCCTAAGGACAACCACATTTCATTCCAAGTAAATTAACTATCTTTCCCTCCAAGATCTGTTCTTTCACTTTTAGAATTTGTGCAATTGACCCTAAGTTGATTTTACAGTGTGAGAGCATGTCAACCGTGGAGAAACAGCTAAGGGAGATGAACATCAAGTTTGTAACGAGCCGAGTAGAAGAAGGCGGGATCGGAGTTGATCAGATCTTCTTCCACGACCCAGATGGAACGATGATCGAGGTCTGCAATTGCAATGTTCTCCCGGTCATTCCCATCGGAGAAGTATCAGCCGTTGGATCATGCTCTAGAGTAACCGGAATAGTTGATGAGGTTCAGCAGACCTATTCTCCTAGGATGAGCCAGCAATGTACTGGATCACCCCTCCCTTCCTTCTCTTCCATGGATAATCTACAGCGTATTGCTTCTGTACTTAATTTGGCTAAGTGATTGAATGTCACTTACATTTTTTTTTTTGTATAGACAGATTCGTGATCGATGTATAATTCATTCATCATTTTTTATCGTTATTTTCTTTTTAAATATTTGATAGGAGGGGTTCAATTTGATCATATACAAATATTGTAATCACGTTGTAGTTGATAATTGCATATTATTTTGTTATTTTTTACTAGTACAAAATTTAAGTTTGGGGGACAATTTTATCGGGTGTTAAAAAAAAAAATCCGGAAATACTCTCAAAACTAAATGAAAAAAAACCCTACCAGAAATATTAATCCGTTCATTAAAAAATAAATTAAAAATTCGAATGACAATAAATAAAGCATTAGGACATTCACTTGTGCAGAAAATATCGTTAAGAATATTAAAAACTTGAATTACTATTATATTAGTAAAACAATCGCATATATTTATAAACTATATGTTATATTATATTTGTTTTACTATTGATTTGTTTATATAGTTTATTTGAACATTGATTTATTATTATTGCCGGATAAAAGAATGTAAGAAAATATTATTTGATTTTACAAAAAACAAAAAAAGATGCACCAGCCGGGAATCGAACCCGGGTCTGTACCGTGGCAGGGTACTATTCTACCACTAGACCACTGGTGCTTTATATTTAAAACACAATATAATTTTTTTATCTAGATATATTACTTTACCAAATCTCATCCTTTCTTCATAAAATAATCAAGATTTATGCACAAGAGAAATGTACATTTTGTATGCATCAGAATTTGGATAACAATATCCAATTTTGCATTCATGAACATTCGATCACAATATATCCCGTCAACATTATCCAATTTTTGTTTTTGTTTAATGTTTTATATTTTGACTTACCGCCTTACCCTAGCAATAAAAATTATGGGCGGATTTAAAAAATATATTGAGATTACTCAACATTTGGATGATACTCCGCCCCTTCTTCAAAGCATCAATTTCTTAGAAAATCCAATATCATTCTCGCTCTATTCATCCATTATATCTTCCCCGTATTCATTCGATATAGAGTGGCCGATGAAAAATGAAAGAAGAAAGAGTAAATAACACACATATATTGTTGGTGACGCAGTTCAGGTATAATACCATATTCTGTGGGATCTCTAGAGGGGAGTCTACTAAGTGATCAAGTACGGAAACCTCACACAAAACTAAGCAAGAACAAAGGAGAAAGTAGTAGAGAGTAAAGAAGCACGCTAACTTCGACAAACTAGAATAAAGATGAGTAAAGTATAAAAAAAAAACTCTCTTTTCACCTCTTGAATCTCTCTAACACTCAACAAAGAGCCCTAACACAGAAGCATCATGGAGATCATCGTCGCCAATAACCTTTTGCTTCTCTCAAAGATGAGAGCAAAAACACTTCTAAGTTCGAACATTGACCGTCTCTTTTACTCTTCAAGCATCAAGACAATGGAACTAAATACCCAAAAGCAAATGCGACGTTTCAGTTAGTAAGTTAAGACAGAAAGAACAAATGGACTTGAGTATAATGGGTTTAAGGCTCATTATTCTCAAATGTTACGTGCAAGGTCCAACTCACCAAACATAAAACATACGATTAAAAAAACAAGATATAGCATAACCAAAGGCAAAACCTGAAGACAAACGCCACATATACGTACTCTCCTTAGGCAAGCTCACCAAATGTTCCAATGTTAGCCATTGGACTGCTTGACATGATCATGCTATACCCAATGAGATTTTCCTTGAATCATGCCATGCTAGACTAAGTTAAGTGTGTTGATCGTGACTCTTAAGTTCTACTCAATATTAAAGCAACAAAGTGTAAGGTTAAAGACCACAATATTGATTTAAGTTACATTACAAATGCCCTCCTAAACCATGTTGTAAAACAATATAGTGGAACTAGTGGTTCAACCGTCCATCATCAATCAACAAGTTCTATGAGCTCATGTACCTCATTCCCATATGTTCAGGAAGTTTTTGCAAAATAAGAACTTGTCCGTTGTGACAATTTTCCTATCAAAACGAGCATGATTATATTCTCCTTTAAATTTCTTCACCTTAATCTTTTTTTGTTCCATATGTGTTCTAATGAAATCAATGTGCTTGGTTATTTCACGATAGACAAGATCCTCACACAAGTAGAAAACACTTTGACTATTCATATTCAGTACAGAATAAATAGAAAAGGGGAGGATTTCCTTAAGCAAACCGATAAACCAATTGGCTTCCTTAGTTGCCTCAATAATATCAATATACTCAACTTTTATGGATGACATGTCACGATAGATTGTTGTTGTGATTTCCATGATATATATGCAATTACTAGCCCAAGTATAAAAAAAAAAAAAGTTGATTTCTTATTATATTTGTTATTAGCGTAATCAAATCAACAGTCTAGCAATTCAATTTCAGAAGCATGTTTAGCATACACGAGACAATGACTTATGGTTCCACAAAGATATATAAGCAAAATTTCATGTCATTCCAATGCACTTCACCAGGATTAGACATAAATCTACTAAGACACTAATAGCAAATACAATATCAAGTCTAGTGTAGAGCATATCATACATGACACATCCCACAACAACATCATAAGGTTTAACTGATGGTCCTATATCCTAGTTATTTTCAACCAAATTATTTTCTAAGTACTAAGACCGGAGCTTTCTATAATAGTTAGAAATCCTCGAGGTTAAGATAAAATCGTACTCTCAAAACCAAGTTATTTTCAATCTTTCCAATAAAACAACCTCACTTGAATAACATAAGCTTTTTCTCTAAAATCTTTTATAAAAGTTACTTCTTTCGAAGGTAAATAAAAGGTCGACAAGAATGAAACTCATTGAAAAGAAGCAAATTTGCATATCTCAATTCAATAATTCATATAAATAATCATAAATCAGTTAGCATAGGGTTCAATCATCCTTTATAGAAATCAACCATACATGGAGAAGGGAGATTGAGAAATAATGGATAAAGGAATAATCTTGCATAAATAAACAACGCCAAAAAGTACATACAAGCAAATGAAATGGAATATGCCTCTATTGTGCTACAACTGAGGACTTAGAACCGTGGTTGTCTATGTATCTCGTCCACCCTATGGCGGCATATAGAACTTGGCCGAATGCCGCACATCTCTAATCTGACCTAGAAAGGTCTATTTATAATGTTTATATCAAACCCTAGAACAAACATATATAAGATCCAACTCGTAAACTGAAGATAGAATTTGGTTTCGGCGGCTCAAGAGAGAAATACGGTTTGGGGGCAAATCTACGGTTTGAGGTAAAAGAATATACGGTTTGCATGTCGTATATCATTTTCACACAGGCCGTATAATCCTTTTACACATAGGCCATATTTTCTGTTTGTGATGGTTTCTTCACTTGTTTTCTTCAGTTCTTCTTTCTCTAGCACATATCTACCTCGGAACCTTAATCCTCGGTCGATATAAATGTCTTCTATGATGTGTTTGACCTCATAGAGAATATAATTCTGACATGCTTTCATCGTTTTTGCTCCATAAATGACCATAAATGACCTCGAACGCCTGAAATATAAAATAAATTGAAGTAGACACCACAATATGCTCTGTATCAACACAAATCATGTCAAACGGGATATGAAATGCATGAATACGATGACATAAATACGTATGTTTTGGATTTATCAAAACACCTCATACTTAAACCTTACTCGTCCTAGAGTAAGATCATGACATATAGAACACTGTATGCAAATAAAAGTCAATTAATATTTTTAGTCACTCCATTTTTTGATATGTGTAAGTAAAAAAAAATCTATGCTTCATACTCACATAAGACCTAGATTTAGGGTCTTTTTTAACTTACATTTATAAATTCTATGCCCTAAAAGATATCTCAAATGTTACTCTTTCAATTCTAACTCTAAATTTAACCCTTTAATCACCCACTCACTCAGTAAGTTAGTAAAATGTAATTTACTTTTCATGATTTAACTTTAAATTGAGCGAGTGTATTGAAGTTGGTGTATAAATATAGCCTACTTCTCAATCGATCTCGAATCACATCAAATTCCTCTTCTTACTCAAATGTAATCACATCAAATTCTTCTTCTTACTCAAATGTTTTTGTTTAATTGAAGCAGTCAAGGACAATCACAACAGCCGGATGGATCAATGGTACGTAGAATCATCAATTTAATTTGAAAAAATTGTGTTAAATTCTGTTTATTAATAAAAAAAATTGAAATCAAAGCAAAAGAAAAAGATGCACCAGCCGGATGGATCAATGGTACGTAGAATCATCAATTTAATTTGAAAAAATTGTGTTAAATTCTGTTTATTAATAAAAAAAATTGAAATCAAAGCAAAAGAAAAAGATGCACCAGCCGGGAATCGAACCCGGGTCTGTACCGTGGCAGGGTACTATTCTACCACTAGACCACTGGTGCTTAATTATGATATGATGAAGATAATCTAAATTTATATAGCTTTGTATTTGGTTTTATTTGTATAAAAGATACTAGCAGCATGTAATTGCGATGTTTATGTATACTGTGGAGAGACTCGGGCTAGAGGAAAACAGTGGTAACATCAAGGGTTTATCTAGCAAGTGCGAGACTTAATAGGGTCGTCTTTATGTATTCATCAACGGGACTAAGACTACGATCTAAGGAAGTTGAGTGTGGGGAGTATGAGAAGACTTATTCATTGTTATAGCCTCATTCCCGTTGTTGAATACATACAGACGAGCCTTGTCATGTCTTGCAATTGTTGAATATTGAGCCTTGACATTATTACCGTTTTCCCTCCAGCACCGAAACTCTCTATAACTGAGTCATCGATCTCCAAAACACCACAATTACATGGCTTGGATATGTAGAATCTACCGGCCATATGAGAGAGAGCTTATTTTCTACATCGGAGCACGTACAAAGCTTTGATCCCAGCGTCCCCGCAAAACCACCGGAAAGAAATCCGGGCACTTGTAATTGCCGATTCCATCAGTATAGTTCAAACGACGCTTGACCAAGAACCAAGTCTTCAAGTCCCGCCTCTAATACATGTATGTCAACCCTGTAGTGTTCTTGTTTCCGACAACTAGAATGTGTCATTGTTTGATATTCAATGTGCCCACACTATATTATAAGGGTTTCTATTGTCAACGATAAGATCAGAAGATATCTTCATATTATCATTCAATAGTTAGAGAGATTCTAGTGTTCTTATCAACGTATATGATATTAGATTTTCGATCCAACACAACCCTATGGCTGAACACACATCAACACTACCCAACTCTCATGAACCAACTAAAACCTTCATCCTTGTCATTCTCACAAACATCATCAAGCAGTCCCCTATCAACTACATCACATGGAAACTGGCCATACTGACCACACTTGAAAGATATGATGTGGACGGATATATCTTGGGAACAATTGATGTACCACCACAAACCCTACCAAACTCAACAACCATTATTCCTGAATACAAAACCTGCATTAGACAAGATAGTCTAATCTACGGATCTTAGATGGGAACATTGTCTACTGATGTAGCAAGTTTTGTTGCAACTACAAAAACATCACATGATGTATGAGAAGCACTTAGACTTACCTATGGTAATCCGTCGAGAGATCATGTGAAGCAGGTCTAAGAAAGACTACAAACTATGACAATGGGAACTGACATTGTATCGGTTTATATGCACAATATTAGATGAGCAACAAATCTCCTAGCCTCGCTTGATTTACCTGTATCAACCGAGGAAATCGATGATTACATCTTAAGGGGTTTATATGAACCCTATCCTCTAGTGGTGCATGCCACCAATGCAAGGGACTCAACATTGCTTTAGAAGAACTCTATGAGAAGCTCATAAACCATGAGTTGTCCCAAAAGCATAATCATAAGGAAGCAAGAAGCATCATGACAACCTTTAATACACAGTCCATGACCTCGAAGAACAATCGTAAGTCATCTAATTCACATTCTTTTTCACATGCCACTCAACCCCAATATTCCAACCAACGTCCAACACAAAACTAGAACCACTACAATGCATCACACCCAATAATGGATTGTCCAGACCTTTCAAAGGAAGGTGTCAATGGTGTCGTCAAGTGGGACATGTCTTGACTCATTGTCGAGTATATAGAGATTTACATCCCACCATTGAGGTGCCTTCATCACCAAGGTTACCTTACATATCGCCTCAACAGACAAATATTGTTACCAACACCAACCTTCAATCACGTTGGTTAATCGACAATGGAGTCTCTCACCATGTAACTAATGATCTCAACAACCTTGCCCTTCATTATGCATATGGTGAACCAGAAAAAATGTTCATTGGAAATGGTAAAGGCTATTCCATAACTCACACTAGTTCAACAAAAGTAACTAGTTCAAATACATATATGTCTGTGTCAAATGTCTTATGTGTTCCTCACAATGAGTAATAACATTGTTTCAGTTTCCAAACTTACAATTGACACCTCTTCTTCCGTTGTTTTTTAAGTTTGATGGTTTCGTTACGTAGGACCTCATGTCCAACAAAATAATCCTCAATGAATTATGTGTTGACGGAGTCTACATTTGGCCACAACCACGTCCCATGGTTCACACTACCACTCGTGTCAATCCTTTGTCCATGCATCACAAGCTTGGGCACCCCTCATCAAAAAATTTCAATTTTCTTAATAAGAATGTTGATCTAGGTTGTTCTATGTTTTATCAAAAAGATTGTAAGTCTTGCAATTTGAATAAAACTCACAAACTTCCTTTTCATTCATCTACAGTTGTGTCAAAAACTCCTCTAGAAGTGATATTTATTGATGTTTGGAGCTCTCTTATTAGTTCATTTGATGGATATAAATACTATGTTATATTTGTTGATCATTACACAAAACACATGTGGTTATATCCTCTCATATATATATCAAAAACCAAGAAATTATTTGTCCGGTTTAAATCCTTGGATGAGAAATTTGTTTGACACAAAATCAAAATATTCTACTCCGGCAATGGAGGGGAATAAATAGGTCTTCGGTCCTTCCTAGGTAGGCTTGTTCAAATCCGGACAGTCCGCCCGGACCGGCCGCCTGGAATAACTAGCGGGTATGAATATGAGAACAAGTCCGACCCGTCAAGCCCGTCGGGCCGGATCCGGGCTAGACTTTAGGCCCGACCGGGCCGAAAAGCCCGGCCTGTCTTCCCGGATAATTTAAAAAAATATTTTAAAAAATAAAATATATTATATTGTAATTATTATAAATATTAAGTATTAATATAAAATATCTAGTATAATTATAATAAATTTAATATATTCTACATAAAATATCTTAAATATAATTTATTTTTTAGAAACTCAAATTAAAAACATTTTTTAAAATATTTTAAAAAAATTGAAATATATTAGTTCTTACAATTACTAAAAAAAAATTGTAATTTAAAAAAAAAAATTTAAATAATTTATTTTTTAAAAAAAATTATAAACATTTTAGTTCTTTCAAAAATAGATAATTTTCAATTATCAACTATTACTAAAAAACCGTTTGTACAAGTTTTATAAAAAGAATTAAAATTTTCTTTTGTGTTTTCAAATTTATTTATAACTTTTTTGACAAAAATATTATTCTTTTTTAAGCTAGACTGATTGGATGTGTTTTTCAAATAAACTCTTTTACCAAAAAGAATTTAAAACAAAATTTGGATTCTTTGTTTTTATTATAAAAAATAGATGACTTTCAAATATCTATTGCTACCAAAAACCCGATTTTTAAAAATTTGTAAAACAATCAAAATTAACGTTTTTGTTTTCAAATATCTTTTACTATTTTTAAAAAAACAAAATCGTTTTTTATTTTAAGAAAAATTGGATGTTTTTTTACCGAATAAACTCGATCACTAAAAAGAGTTTTAAGTTAAAACGGAGATTAGTTTTTTAAGAAAAATTGGATGTTTTAGTATAGGTATATAGATATTTAGTTTTAGATTTTTATTCGTGACTATTTTATCTTTTTGAGAACATTTAAAGGTACATTACAATTATAATTTTTCGTTAATATTCTTTTAGTTCGCACGACTCATACATATTACTCAAAAGATTCAATATATAAATATACTCGCACAAGGTACGGGTTATGCGCTAATTATATATTAAGTAATCGTGCACTTGAAGTATTAGTTTTTGGACCGATTTTTCCTTTTTTTTAAAAATTATCAACATGATCTATGTACGTTAAATATTTTTTGGAATTTGTTATCCCACATCGGTTATCAACTAAAGTTGATTGTTTTAGAACTTGTATAAATAGAGAGTCCGAAGATTACACAAATCATACAAATCTTGATTTTGGTTAAATTCAATTATAATTATTATTCATATCAGATTAAATCTTATGTGGGTCGTTGACCTACACTTATGTGGGTCGTTGACCTATAGTTATGTGGGCATAAAGGTATGTGCGTTGTTGACCTATAATTATGTGGGTCGTTGACCTATAAATATGTGGGTCGTTGACCTAACGTTAAATGGCGCGTAAAGATAAACTCATGAAAACAAAAGTACACAAACCAATTGGGTTTATTAATATGGGTAATAGAGTCTATATACAGAGTGCCAAAACATGAACTCTAAGACACAAAACAATAATAAAATGATAACAGTTGGATCAAACCTAAAAGACCCATCAACAGACAAGATCTCAAGACGAACATGTTGGTGTGTCTATTCAGGATAGGGTGTAGAATCATCATACTCATTCTGTTCTAAACTAGAAGATCGTCGTAGGAGGGATAGATGAGAATACCTGAGCGTGCGTGACGGAGGCGAGGAGGGTTGCGACTTGTGACGCCTGGGAAGGGAAACTCGATCGGAGGCTCATACGTACGCAAAAACTTTCGTTAGATTACCGGTATATCGTGAAGGAAGGGGGCGGCGATATTTTGGAAGGTTGATACGCGTATTAGGAAGGGTATCGTCGGTGATAGGTTTAAGGGATACAGGATCTTGTTTGTTGGGAATTAGGATCGAAACGTGGCAAGAAAAGTCTAGGTACAAAAGATTACGAGAGTATGGAACGGGTGTTGAACTTCCAAAAGATAATGGGGCGACTGTCTTGACTAAAGGTTTGGTGGATCAAAAGTTAATGGGCCCGTTAGACATTGTCTAATGGGTTGATGGATTATGTCAATGATTCATATACTCTAATTTTTAAAACATTTTTATAATCTTTAATATTTTACGTGATTAGTAGTATCACATAAAATGATACAAATTATGTTGACTCGAAAATATCAGACGTTAAATTTTCGGTTATTACAGGTCAAACCCGTGAAATGTGTAATCGTCAATCGTATGGTCTATCATTTCAACAGTTCAAACACCAACTGGGTAAGGGACCGTCTCATGGAGAAGCCATAAGACATGAGATCTGATTAGCCGAACAAAACATCAATAGTTAATCTATTGCCGTTAAAGAAAACGACATGCTTAGGATGCCAAAATAGTAAACCGTAGATGATAAGAGGTAGATCCTCTGTCGGCTAGTCCAACCTTTTCCAATAGTCGATTGTCTCACCCAATCAATAGAGGTCAAGCTGTCAAACATATCAAATAATTAATATTTTGATAGATTTTTATCCCACATCGATTGTCAAGTGAGGTAGATAGTTTTACAATTTGGATAAATAGAGGGTCAAAAGATTAAACAAATCATACATTTTTTTGTCTTTTTGCTAAGTTAAAGTATAATTATTGTTAATATTTATGATGTTAGTCATTGACATATTGTTAAGTGGGTCGTTTACCCAATGATACGTGGGTCAATGTCTATATACTTTAAAAAAAACATTGACTTATTGATACATATTTGATTTTTCTATTTAGTTTTAACAAAGTTAAATACGTGTTTGATTTTACTTATTTTTGTCGAAGGATTATCAAGAAAATCTATTTACATTAAAGTTTTTCACGGATTTGGCTATCCCACGTCGTTTATCAAGTGAGGTTGATAGTTTGAGAACTTATATAAATTTAGAGTTTGAATATTAAACAAACTTCATTTGGCTAAGTTCAAGTAATAATTTTATTCATATCGGATTAATATTTGTTATGTGGTCGTTGACATATTGTTATGTGGGTCGTTGACTTAATGTTATGTGGGTAGTTGATCTACGTATTTGAATTTGCTATTTAATTTAATAAAGTCAAATACATATTTTTGGTATAATATATTTTTACTTTTTTCCCATATTTATTTTAAAAACCATTTGTTTCTAAGACCCAGTCTTTTGCCTTCACCACACCTGCGGTGAAGTGTGCCGCCCCTGCGGCAGGCCGCATCCGTGACAGGGTCAGCCGCCCCTGCGGCTGACTACAAATCGCGTCCGATCTTTCCTTCGTTCGTTTTATCTTCCTTCCATAGATACAATATCCGATCTTCTATCTATGGGTCGGCTTCCTTATCTTATTCTTAACTCTAAACGTCCTTCCTTCTATATTTCCAGCCCGTCTCTATATATTCCCGTCTTTTACTCCTTTTTCCCGTTTCTGCATTCGTCTTCAACCCTGAGAGCTGCAACCGTCTTCCTTGCTTCCTTGTGATCTTGTTGAACGTGTAAGTTCATCATTCTTTGTTCTTCCTTACGTTAATGTATTGCAGCATGCTTCCTTCTTTCGGTTCGTTTTCTTCTTCTTTCTCTCCTTTTCTTCTTCTCCAAGAATCAAGTTTGAACCTTTTCTCATTGTTGATGTATCGTTGTTCCTAGGCTCTTTGGAGTTGAGTTTTGACGTGTGTGAGTCAAAGGTTCGAGCTTTGGTTTCCCTTGTTGTGAGTTATGTCGAAGAGAAGCCCGACATCGCTTCTGTCACACAACCGCCCCCGCATCTGCACATCCCCGCCCCCGCGGGCATCCGCCCTTTCACCTGTCCAACCGCCCCTGCGGTTTCCTCTGCAATAGCTCCAGTCTTTGGTGAGCTGTTTCCTTCCTTCCTTTCCTCGTTCCTTTCCTTGTTTCTTATGGTTGTTCCTTGTTTCTTGAGTATGTTGATAGACTAAGGTTGTGCCCTTAGCTTGTGGAGATCTCTTAGAGATCATTGATACTAGAAGTATAGACTTCTAGCAACTGTTTCGTTCCTGATTCGTGATACTTGTGTGAACAGGCTTTTCTTGCTCCTTTCCTGAGGGAAACAGAGTTGCTTCTGAGTTGTTCCTGAGTTGTTACTGAGTTTTGTTTACCTTCGAGTGAGGTAAGTCCCTTGGACTTATTGAACTTCATTCCGCGCATTGGTTTGAGTGTTTTGGCTTGGTTGTGTTGTTATTCATGTTTATAACGGATAACCGGAATAGGATTCACCCTTTCTAACCTTAATTGGCCCAAGTGTATTATAATCGGGCGGTGACCACTTGTCTAGTTCTACAAGAGACTAGAATGTGTTCTTGCAACCCAAACCCGTAGGTAACGGATAGTAATGATCTATTCCTATTGGTAGACGGAAGCGGATGCGAGTTTCGAGAGATTCTCGTGTGATAAAAGAAGTTGAATTAGTAATGGATAATTTGAAGAAAGATAATAATCGGTTGGGTGCAAGCATGCTATGTGTTTTTTTACCTTATGTGTGTTTGTGCCTTTACGCTCTTGCTAATATATAGAATGTTAGCTAACGGTTTATACCGTCGTTGTAGATGTTCCGCTCAGGATGCTGCTGAGTGATCCAGATGGTGTGGTCAGCCGGGGTTCCCGTACATTATAGGACGGGATCGGGTTTATGTTTATGTTGTTGCTTCTTCCTTTTGTTTTGAACTCGGCTGAGAGTCTTTTACGCTTTCTTTTGTTTAAACCTTGTGTTTTATATTGAGTTTTGGTTTTCATTCGTTTGTGCCTTGTTGTAAGATCTGTTGTGCTGTTGCTACTTTGAGGGTCGGGAACCATTGTGCGGTCCTAGCCCGTAGCGCTTCGAGTTCCCAGAACGTGGGGTGTTACATTGTTATTCATAATTTTTATTTTGATCGTATTTTTATGGATTTTGTTATCTCATATCACTTAAAAATAAGACTTACAATTTAAGAACTTTTATAAATAGAAGATTTCAATATTAAACAAATAATCATTTTTTGGTCTTTTGGCTAAACTGAAGTATAATTTTTATTTATATCACATTAATATATGTTATGTGGGTCGTTGATCTATTGTTATGTGGATCGTTAACATACTGATATGTGAGTTGTTTACTTGCTAATTTGTGGGTCGTTGTCTATATAATTTTTTATAAAATGTTGACCTACTAATAAATATTTGACTTTGTTATTTAGTTTAATAAAGTCAAATACGTATTTTTTTGGCACAATATTTTTTCTTTCTTTTTAGTCTTTTTTCATAATTATTTTAAAAATTATTTTTATCCACATTTTTTATTTCGTTCATATTTCCATGAATTTTGTTATCCCACATCGCTTATCAAGTAGGATTATAAGATTGATAATTTGAGAACTTGTATAAATTAATGGCTTGAAATTTAGAAAATCATATCTTTCTTGGCCTTTTTGCTAAGTTCAAGTATATTTTACTCATACCGGATAAATACCTATACGTGGGTCGTTGACCAACTGTACATGGGTCGTTGATCTACTGATACTTTGGTTATTGACCTACTATTACGTGGGTCGTTGACCTATTGATACGTGGGTTGTTGAGCAACTAATTTTTAATATCTCACGCGGTTATCAAGTAAGGATGATAATTTAATAACTTGTATAAATAGAGATTTTGAAGATTAAACAATTGATACTTATTTTTTGTCTTTTCGATAAGTTCAACAATAACTTTTATTCATACTCGATTAATATATGTTATGTGGATTATGTCGTTGACTCACTATGTTATGTGGGTCATTGTCTATATAATGCTTAAAAAAAATCATTGATCTACTTATACGTATTTGACTTTGTTCCTTAGTTTAACAAAGTTAAATACGTATATTTTTGATATAACATAATTATGTTTTAATAAAAATATTCATAATTATTTTTAGAAATCATTTATTATCCATGATTTTTAAAAAAAATTTACCTCCAACAAATTTTAACTAATATAATATACACATTAAATAAATCACCCACATATAAAAAAAACTATATATATATATATATATAATTATATTACAAATACTCGTACAAGACACGGATACTAAACTAGTTTATATATAAATAAGATGACAATAAAATAGAGTGTTCTTATCGGCTTATATCTTCACCTCTTTTACAAATACAATCCCAAAGGAGCTATATTTGGTTAACTAAATAAATCAAGGCTAAATTTACTAACTAAATATTTTTACAAATCTTGATTTATTAAGCAGGCACATAACATAACACATTTAATAAATATACACTTAATAGAGTAATAGTAGTAAGTCAATTAAAGTTTAGAAATTAGAAGAACCCACAAAACAAAGGATCATAAAAAAGAACTTACTAAATTCTCTAGTAAATCAATAAGCATTTTGAGAAAGAAAAGATTTTTCTACACAATCACAAGATTTAGTTAATGTATATATTAATGTGAAATAAATTTTGTTAATATAGTCATTTGAGTTATAAAAATCTAAGTAATATCCACCCCTCTTCTCCTATAAGCATTTTGGGAAAGAAAAGATTTTCTACACAATCACAAGATTTGGTTAATGTATATATTAATGTGAAATAAATTTTGTTAATTAAGTCATTTGAATTATAAAAATCTTAAGTAATATCCACCCCTCTTCTCCTATAAAAGTCTATCTCACTTTGAACTTTCATTCACCCACAAACAAAGATAAAGTCCATCTCTCTCACTACACCACAAACATGCAGAAAAAACTCATATTTCTCATATCTTTTGCTCTCGTCGCCTCATTAGCCTTCTCCGGCGACGACCTAATCACAAAGACCTGCAAGAGCACACCGGACGTTCAGATATGCGAATCCTCTCTCCGATCAGACCCCCGGAGCTCCACAGCTGATACGGCAGGGCTTATCCAGATCATGATCGATGTGGTGAAATCAAAATTCACCGATTCACTTGTTTATGTTAGTACGATGATGAAGATGACGCCGCCGCCGATCAAGATGGATGCGCTGAACAATTGTTTCACCGTTTTCAAATCTGTCATTAATGATGAAGTTCCGGAAGCGAAGAATGCTGTGTCCCATGGAAACCCTAAGTTTGGTGTGGACGCGATGCGTGGTTCAGCCGTCGACGCCGATTCTTGCCGGAGCGGTGTTAGTGGTCCTGCTGCGGCGGAGTTGATTCAACGCTCGACGTTTCTCAGCAAGCTCTCAAATGTGGCTGCTGCTATGATTACTGTTCTTGAGTAGTATGTAATGATTTTAAAAAATTCCTTAATATAAAACTCGATTCTTGTCTCAAATATTCAATTTTGCCTTGTTAACAAGCGTCCATTTTGACTTAGATAATCCACATCCGAAAATATTTAAGATTGATTTAACTTTTTTTTTAAAACATTCACTTCACCTTGAAATACGGGTGTTATACGGGTCGTGTCTGAGGTGAGCCTAAATTTTATAAAGTGTTTATATTCGACTCATTTATAAATTGAAAGCGAGTCGAACATTTAACGAGGCGAATGCGAGCCGAAACCCGAATAGGTTGTTTCGTATTACACCCCTACCTTAAAAATACAATAAAAAATTTTGGTGAAGTATGTTCTTTTTCCCACAACCTATTTAATAGAACAATATTATTAAAATGGTTACTTAGTCATATTTGTCAAAAGACAACTTGATATTAATTTATATCAATAAATTTATACCTAAAAATATAAATTTTTAGATGAATAAGTGCATGTAATATGAGCGCATATCGATATATTCATTTTTTTTTGTTCTACTAAAAAT
Organism: Fagopyrum esculentum; assembly: GCA_033239045.1. Lineage (NCBI taxonomy): Eukaryota > Viridiplantae > Streptophyta > Magnoliopsida > Caryophyllales > Polygonaceae > Fagopyrum > Fagopyrum esculentum. The sequence goes on along the minus strand of BSUD01000004.1, from coordinate 149,450,481 downwards.
AAATCGAAATAAAAATAAATTTATTCTAAAAATCTATATATTTATTTTTGATAAACTTTACAACCCAATACGAAATATACTATATTGTTTTCTTAACTTAAACCGTTACAAAATTTAGTCTCGAGACTTCCTCCCAAAATTTTGTCTACGGTTACAATTTAGAAGAAAAATATTATAGTTCGACTAGAGTACAATCGTTGGGCCGGCCCAATATGGTTAATATCATAGTTTGGCTTGGGCCGTTATGAGCCCAATATGAATAATATTATTGTTAGACTTTTATAAAAGAGTACGTTGATTTTAAGAAACTAGTTATGCCGACTTGGCTTAGTTCGTTTAGGTTTAAAATAAGTTGAATGCGAATATGTTTTAAAAATTGGTTAAAACTTAGCTTGGGCGTGTATATCAAACGAGTTGGGCTTGAGCATGTGAAAGCTCCACTTGTTTGACTACAACAACACTGTAGGATTGTTATATTAGTCGAGATACTCATGTTCGAGACGAAAAAGTATCTGTTTAAACTCGTTCGCATTCTAAATAACCCGAATATGAGCATATTTTACTACTCGTTATAATCTAAGTTCGGCTCGTACAACTCGTATTACAATGCTACAATACAGGGAAAATGTAGATTATTACATAATGAATTGAAGAGTTTTCTAACATATAACCCCTAATAGCTAAATTTTATTATTTATTTATCTTTTTTTAGCATACACTTTTTGTTTAAATTTTTTATACAATTCGTTCAAATATTTTGCATTAATGGTTCACACATTTTTACCAATATTTTTATAAGTCTAAAATAAAAATATGAACTTATAGTCCATGATGTTTGAACTAATATAACAACTTATAGAACTAATAGTAAAAAAAATTGTACTAAAAATGTTAAAACAAAAATACACTAATAACATATGTGTCCATAAACATCTACCAAAAAAAAAAGGAATTCATAGCCTAATATATATATACTAAATTAACAAAAATATTCAACTATTAACATAAAATTTTGAACTAAAATTATCGCTAATATTTTTTTCAAAAAAATATTTATTTTTTTTAAAAACATATATTTCTATTAATTTATAATTCATATTTTATACATACACGAACAAGTCCGGTTAATCTAGGGCTGTGCATACGGACCAGACCGGTGGACCGTAAATTGATAAAATCTTGGACCGTAGATCGGACTGGGACCGGACCGTAACGGTCCGGTTTTCTGGTCTGTCCAAATTTGCACAGCCGTAAGTTAATCACTCCGTGCCAAAAGAAGTTTTATCTTAATCACTTGCTTATAGTCCCTCGAATCTCTTGAATTGCACAAAACGAGTAGTACACCTCTTGAAAACGACGCAACAACCAACATCCATAATGCACTTTACATACATTCATTCATCTTCTAAGCCAATTTGTAGGTAAATAGCGTCGCTTCATTTCAAATTATTCTTCTTGTTATTGCTATCATTAATAGTATGTACGTTGTGTAGGACGGACAGCTGGTTTAATAGAAAAACCATCGCAATTAAATATTTTTGTCTCTAATAATTCTCAAAACACTTTTATTCAAATTATTAAGAAATTACCGTTACGCAACTTTCTTTACAAATCTTTTGTGGAAAAAAATATTAAATTTTTTTAAAAAATTTTTATACGTGAATCTGTTGGAGATAATAAAGTCTCACATCGAAAGATGGGGACACTTTGAGCCTAGTATATAAGGTCGGTGGGTTACTTCTTCTATTGCCAACTGGTTTTAGGGTGGAACCTCGCCGGGTTTATGTGTTGGGTTTCGGCCTAATGCACATGTGCGTTCGGATGCACACAATCCCGCTCTGCCGGTCCGTCTGTATCGGTATTTGACAGAAACATTTGAAATATAGTTGTACGATTTGAACATTAAAGTATTTTGGTTAGGACTTGTTGGATTGGGTATTAAAGATAGGGTTTGCATAATGAGTTATAGGCATGCATGTTTATTGTTTGTCAGTCATTAATTATTGCTATCATCCTTCACGAGTTGCATTTCATACTACTTAGTTCAAATTCGAAATGCTCATAATGCATCATCATTTTACCTTTTCAATTTTCTAATTTCGATTTTGTACGTGAAACAATTTATTTTGCATCAAAGTTACGGTTGTTTCATCTCTCATGGACCGACCAAGAAGTGTTTATTGGACTGATATTCAGGTTCGGTTCCGGACCGATGAATCAACTTAAAATATGCCGCTCCGGTCTTTATCAAATCTGAATATCCGATTCAATAAGAATTTTTTGAGCCGATCCAAAATTGCAAAGAGGTTTCACCCTAATATCAATTGACAAACTTTATGTACAAGACATGTTATCTCTTTAATTATCGATGTGTTCATCTTCTACATGCTCCTCAAGTGCAACCGTCTGACTCGTTTGACACTTAACGACATACCTTAAAATCGGCTAGCCCAATATAATGGGACAATCATAGTCCAAGGTCCTTATCAAATATCTTAAAGCCGATAAGTCTAATAAATTCAATAGTACTTCATAAATCCATTGATAATATAAAGATTAGTTAACCAATCTTACGTTTAAGGCTCAAATTATAGTTCATAAATCCATTTGAATAAAGTAGATGGAAAGACTTGAGCTCAACTCCAAGCCTAATTCTCACTCAAAGTTTGCGACCGTTTTATATAAATAGTCGAAGTAATTTATTATTCTTGTATATAACTTATTTTAAGTTATATATAACATCCTATAACTACCAAGATCATTTTTAATCCTAACTTTTTTGACATAACTAAAAAAAAATAAAAAAAATTTTGGAATTAAGTAATCACACGCACTAAACCCAGATAAAGTTTAATAAACTATACTACAATGTATGTAGATGACATAACTATTTTATATTTGATATTTCCATTTTATATAAATAGTCGTGTTGTTTATTATTTTTTGATAATTATATAAATTAAGAATAACGATGAATATACATATATTAATAACATGTTAGAATAATGCAACTAAGTAATATGAAATCTATTAAAATAACTTATTATAAATGGATGACTTGCAACGTACTCCAGCATTGAGCAAACTGAATTTTGAAAGAAACACTATATTATAAATATATCATATATATAAAAGTGGGAGAGCTCTTAGGAATAGTCAAATAAGTAGCCATCTTTTTGCAACGAATTACAAAAAAAACCCACTCACCAAAAGCCCAACCACAGTAGCCTTCTCCTTCACCGCTTCGTTTCGGCCAATGCAGATCCCTAAACATGTTTACCTCCGCTTCGCTTCAGCTAACGCCCTAGCAGCTGCCGGACCCCTCCTTCCATAACCCACCTGTTCGCCCGGCCGTCGGCCGCACAACTAGCGGTTTTGCTCGCCTTGTACTGCGCCCGGTGCCCTTACAAGCTGGGCGTTGGGCCCCCGCTTACAAAATATACGCCTCGGCTCCTTCAATTTCTCGAATGCTCTGCTCAAAGCGAGGTAGTTTGAGAACACCAACTGATACTTTCCTAGATCGAGCTGAAGCGACGAATTTCAACACCGGCGTCGCCGACGTCTTACCAGTTATTGTGCATCATTGGCTTTCTTCTTGCCTCTCCCGCTTCAATTGTTGGATTAGACAATGTTTTCTCATTATCTTTAAAGGTTGGTTCTTCCTGCTTGATTGAATTATTGTACTCTAGATTTCCAAGCTCGTGAACTCTTGATTGTTTCTTTCTTCGTCGATCGATTTAGCTTGCGGGTTTTCACTTTGCTGATTTGTTGGTTGTTTGCGAGTTCATGGTTTAGTGCTTTTGCTTGTTGCCGGCTTTCACTTCGGTGATTAGATGGCTATTTGCAAATTCATATATTAGGGTTTTGTTTTGCTTCCGAACAATTGACTCCGCATTTCACTGAGTGCCTAGATGGTTGTTTTGTGGGTTCACGTTTCTAAAATTCATGTCGTTGTTACATTCAAATGGTGCGTTCAAGGTGTTTGTGGAAATGTCCAACTAATGCCTCAGTAAATGTGTTGTTAGGGTTCATTTTTGGCTTATTGGTGAGCCTCGTTTGGTTGGAGTTCTAGCATGTTAGATGAGCAATTTATTACCCAAAACATTGGGTAGTTATGAAAGTTTGATTTCCAAATGAAGCCAGTGAAATACTCTTAATCCACCATTAAATATAGAGATTACAAATTACACATGTTTAAACTTCAAGCCACTTGTTGTTAATTTGGGCTTTGTTTGAAAGCATCAGCTATAGGTACTTTGGCTTCTTGGTTATTTTGTTTGCAATGATGAATTTGATTCAAAGTACACCAACCAAGTATTATGAGTAGTTTTAGTCCGGTTGGTACATTATGTTCTCTATATGTTGTTTATACTGAACAAATGCTTGATAAGCCTTTAGTTTCTTGTATGTCAGGATCATTTCCTCAGTCTTTCTATTTATTTTATTTTTTCCCCGAGTTTCTCTTTTTGTATTATTATAGGTTGTTCACCCAATGCATGAACAAACTACGCACTTGACTGAGGCCTAAAATATATTAGGAATTGCTTGTTATCCATGTCATATTTTTTACAATACTGAGAGGTTTGCAAAAGATTATTTGTGAAATAAATTTAAGATTCTAATCCATAATCTTTAAATTATTAGAAGGAATATTTCTGTTTAGAAATATTTTTTTCGTGTTAACATGTTGCTCAAAGGTCGTTCATTTACCGTTTGTTTATGTGGCTTATACAGAAAATTTGGTAATAGGGTGGGATAGTGTGTATATGAGCATACATGTGTGTTAGATTTAAGTTTAGCACATAAGTGCAGTGGACTTCTATCGTAAATTATTTGTCAACATGATTAATTCACCGATCGTATACACTAGGCTCAAAATGTCTCAACTTTCGGATGCAAAAACTTAATATTTTCTGGACACGTAGCCTTAGATTTCCAGTTTTATAATTTATTTTTATGGTCAAGGCATGACTATTATATTTGGTTGTTTTTCTTGGTTGTTACATCTTCTCTTGACACCAGCCTCAATGGGTCTTCATTCTCAGCTTTCCAACTTTCCAGTCTTCTCTTGACACTATTATGTTGAAAGTGCTTATTAAATCTTCTCTAAATTCACACACGAGATATCTATTTGGTTCTTCTTGTTGTTATATTTGTCACAATGGATGTAAACTCTATTCTTGTAGATAATTGAAGTTTCTGAATGAATATTGCATGTAGTATTTTATATAAAAAAAACTGATTCATAAAAAAAATACGTTTCACAGTGGTTCAACCAAGATAAGATCGATGCATTCTCTCAGCTAATCTATCTTTCCACAAGCTTCGTTGCATGCTCTGTTTCACACTAGATCAGCTCAAAGTGCATTGCACAGGAGGAGATCTCGCCTCTTTGTTAGAGCTGATGATGTAAGTATCCTATGTTTACTTTTGCATTGTAAAATAATATTTAAATTTGAGGCGATTTATTCCAGCTATTGTTTGGTTGTCTCTAAAACTCTCATCAAAGATCTTTTTTATTCAATTTTTAGGAACCAAAGAGTGTTTATTTGGAATTTTACTTTTCATTATGTGTGCATATAATGACCCCCCGGTGCTTCATGATTCAATAATTACTTCATCTAGGTGCGACCGCACGAGACAAGAAATATTCATGGTCAGATGTGGTGCCGAGAGCAAATTATGAGATTGTTGTTTTCTTTGAAAGTTATTTTGATTCATTTGTAACTTTTCATCAACTTTAGAAGTACGTGACTGAAGGCTTGATTAATATCTGATTCCATGGAGCTTTCAAACATCAGAAACCCTGAGGCATCTAGAATATAGCATACTCTTGGTTTATACTGAATTTATTTGCTATCAACTTTATGAAAGTTTTGTCTTTTGAAATGATTCAGATGAACTTGCATTCTGTAATTTCTATGTGGCTGTTGGAAGTCACCATTAATAGATCTTTGGAAGTGTTTTTATCTTCTTATACTTGTACCAGCTCACTTTGTGTACACCTCGACACCTCTTGAACCAAATAATCAATAAATATGTTATGACCCAGTAAAACGCAATTGTGGTAACTTGTACCTATAACTGATATTTTCTTGTCATAAGAGATTAATTCCCGTTATAGCTTCAAACCATTATGCCTTGAGAGTTGAGGTTACAACTTTTAGCATGAGCAGTTCTTTTCCGTTTTAAATCATGTGGTATCAGTCCTTGCATTTCCAAGATATTGATCATATATTCTGTGTGCAGCACTATTATTTTGTTTCCCCAGCTACAAAGATCATCTGGACGAGCACCTAGACAAAAATTGGATAGTGACTAGGATGGATATCTCGTATATGAAAATAAGCAAGACTACTATTTCTGCAGAAACTACCATTTAGGGGTATGCCAATCGAGATACCCGAGGGGGCCCTTAATTCTTTCTCTAATTCTTGAATTGATTGAAATGGAGTCATGAATATATTTCTACGTCTCTTTCCTAATAAATAGGAATTTTTGGCAGGATATATGAGATTAGAATGCCTAGTTCTTACGATTCGCTTCCGTTCTGAATAATCCGAAATACTATCTCCTTTATTACTATTAGTACTAGAAAGATCCGAACTAAAAAATGTGTGTCTCATGTAAGCATTGATCACTGAAGAGTTAGAAATATATCTTTGTTCGACAGAAAGAAAATGGGCGTTCGTTTGATCTTGATCCTTGTGGAGCGAACGCGTGGCCACGCGGGATTTGTGTGGCCTTCCTGCTAATATCCATAAATGACTTGTTTTTGGTAAGAGATGAACATTACCATATGTAAATTCAGGTGCATGGTCCACGTCGGTACTCCAGTGCATTTCTCCCTGTGAGTCAGAATAAATATGTTTTCGAACCTTTTCTTTAA
>BSUD01000004.1:149426725-149443582 GCA_033239045.1 Fagopyrum esculentum | reverse complement strand
CAAGCCGCCTACCCGGCTTCTTGTAGTTAAAGTAATTTGTGTATCTACTCCAATGATACTATTGTTCCGTACCATTATGGCAGAAGATCGCGGTAAGATATGGACTTCCTCGGGAATGAAAAAAAACCGATCTACTTGCATTTGATATTTGGCTCTAAATTCGTTGACTCCTCGATATTCAATCAAACCCTCTTTTTTTTTGATTGAATGCGCCTCTATAGTCCCATATTTAGTAATTCCCGCACTCTCTCTTCGGTATCGAGGATCATCAAAATAAGCAAGAATACTATTTCTGCAGAAACTACCATTTAGGGGTATGCCAATCGAGATACCCGAGGGGGCCCTTAATTCTTTCTCTAATTCTTGAATTGATTGAAATGGAGTCATGAATATATTTCTACGTCTCTTTCCTTACAAATAGGATTTTTAGGCAGGATATAGCATATCACACCGTCAGTTTGTACTGTTTTAAAATTATCCATGAATAAAAAAGGGCGCTTCAACCTAAACAACAAAACGATGCGAGTTTGCTGCAATTTGTTTTTGAGATATTTTGACAGGTCTTCTGTTGAATCTTTAGACAGTTTCTGTGTAGTTGTTGATTCTGGTGTTTGAGATTTAGGCTACTTTTTATCCTCCAGTTTTCACATAGTTGGATTAAACCAAATTAACTGACAATTTTACCCTGTTGTTAATTGGTATATAACATTCACATATTTGCTCATATTGTCTTCACTCTTTCTTAGGTGCTTCACTTTGACAGCTCGTCTCTGCCCAGTTTCGTTTAATTCCATCTACACCGCACCCATCTTTATCTGGTTCCCTCTGCACCTCACTTATCTTCATCGTCGAACAATATAGATGTGAGTTCTATGTTTGTCATATGCTTCTCAATTTCATTCTTTGATTTGAAATCTCGAATCAAATGAATCTAATTTGATAGTTTTAAATTTCCAAAATTAAAGTTTGAATATGCTTTTACAAAATTGAAATTTATGAATTAGGCATGTGCTTCGAGGTATCTCGAGTCCTTCCTATACCTTTGTAAAAAAATTTTCCTTTTGGTGGTGACATAACAACCTTGTTGCTTATTAATGTGGAGGAAAAGTTACAGTGCACTCAATGTGTTCGATGAAATGTCTACTTATGAGATGCGCCTTACCGTGTAAGAACACTAATCATGCAACAAGAATGATGATGCTGAAGTGTTTCTACTTGAACTGGTCATGGTTAGATCATCTAATATTGTGGGCTTCCATGATCAGAACTTGAATGACAGGTTAATTTGTTGTAATTCTTACCATATTTTTCAGGCTTGCTTCCTCGTGTCACTTTAAAGGTATAGAAAGGAACCGTCTTCATTGCATGGTTGCAGCATGCCTCTATCACTGAAAAGTAAAAGCAAAAATTTCAAGAGCGGTTTCAAAATTTGACTGACGTGAGTGTGTTATATTCTATATTCCTATAACATATATGTTTGATATTTACATGGCACTTGGGTGTACAGGTTGTGAGGAACTACCCCTCCGATGAAACCCTGTTGGCTGCATATAGTATCTCAATCGAGAAGAAATTTATGCAAGTCCATGCTCAAATCCTTGAGGCACCTTAAGGTAGCTTTACCTTTTTATAAACTGAGTAGCCTTGTGAGATGTTTTCTCCTACTGATTTGAAGTAGCTGCATTTCACAGTCCATTTTTTTCTTTTTAATATGTAGCTAAAGATGGGTAAAGGTGAAGATTGCACTGCTCAGAACGGACGATGGACCTTTACTAACAGAGTATTGCTTCATTCATCATAGCTCAATTCTATGACTTTACTTTTTTTAGTTTTACACTTCACAGTAGGTTTGATGGATCATTGCAACAAAAGTGACGGTTTCCTTGTACTACATCTTTTTTTAGCTGAGCAATTGTGAACTTTTCTTCTTGTTGTTATACAAGCCATCTCTCAAGAGAACTTATTAGTCGTGCAAGGATTACGTGCCTGGTAAAAGCGTGTGCATGGTTTATTGCTAGACAGGTTAAACCATAAAATACAGTAGCTTGCACGCGCGAAGCGCGTGCAAGTCCACTAGTACATATAAATAGTAAGGCATGAAAACAGTGTCAGATTTGGTTGCATTATTATGTACAACTTCATCATCAAACATTCCTGATTTAACAATCACAAAAAAGCAATATAACATTACATATTATATGTTTGTTTCGCTTCATAATCTTCCACAAATTTTAGTCAATCTTATGATAATTGATCTTCGTTAATTAATATAATTATATTGTTGGGCCTTTTCAAAAACTAAATTATTTCCATATCTTATAATAATGAGAATCAATGGATACAACTCTTTTTGTTCAAATTGAATTGTTCATCGATCCGAATGTAGTCAGATTCGGTCTTAATCTATCGGATACTACTAAACTTAAAGTTCAAAACTTTAAACCGAAAGGCGAATTTTGCATAATACTTTAACAAACTTGACATTTCAAACTACAAAATTAACATAGAATTGTTATCAAGCTACTTATAAAATAAATATCGACCAACCACCACAAATTTCAATAATATATCAAGAAAAGTCTGCCTCAAAATCACATTTAGAAAATCAATAAAATACTAATACACTTGTTAAATTTATCTTATTATTCCGACTACCAGAGTTTTCAATGACTTAAAACTCAAAATTTTTATCTACAAAAATACTTTAGTTTGAACCAATTTCGGGCATAATCTAATATAATTGACCAAATTAGCTAAATAAGTCTTTTTGAAAATTTTCTCTACTAACTAGACCATGATATAAATATGTTTACTAAATGTGCCCCTAATCAACCCACTTAATTTCCAACTTCAATTTAATAAAAGTGATAAAAAAATAAGAGATACACAACTCTAATAAAAATAAAAAAGAGCCTATTTAGCCAAATTCTTTCCATATAAGTTATATTTTGACTCGAGGAGGGGCCATATTTGCTGCCTGTTGTTGAGGCACTCTCTATCAGATATTCAAAGACATAAATCCTTCTTCTAGCCAACTCTCTTCACAACTATAAGTTTAATTCCCTACCAAATTCATCAAATGATAATATATTATTACTATTCCAACCCCACAATTTTGATTTTATTCACTTTATAATACCTCTACCTACCAAATTAAACGATTCCATCCACATAAAACCAACAAATTAACATATCTCTTCAACTTAAACTCTACAAATATATATAATAATTGCTTAATTGATCTAATTATACATTGATCTGAGGCTCTTACACATGGTCTGCTGCATTATTTTATCTCTTCTCATTTAGCTTCTACTCTACACAATTATTAGTAAAGTTTAGGGTCAATTGCACAAAATTACCCCTCATTTAAGTAACTTTGCACAAATCACACATTATCTACAAAATCACATTTCATCACTCACAAATACGAAAATTCCAAATAAATATACAAGATATGTAATATATCCTTAACTTCCCAAAAAAACAACCATAAAAAAAAATATATTAGTAAGATATAGTATAGACGTTTATTGTTTTAAAATTTCGTCAGTTGATGCATTTTGTATGTTGTGTTATCATTAGTATGTCACAAATAAGTAAGTTCGTCGGTCACTTTGTGAATTTTCGATTATTTATTTCTTTGAATTTGTTTGAAACCCTAAAATAAGGGGTAGTTTGTGCAATTTACCCTAAATTTTGTAATTAAAACTTATAATTCCTCGTTCTCACCCCATCTTTTGTATTTTAATACTTGGGTCCTACAAACAACACTTGTTAATTTTGATCTCCTTCCAAACGGCAATTTATACGCATCTTACCACATGTTTCCTTCACAAAAACTCTTCTAATACAAACCTAAACCACCATTTTTCTATCAGCAATGGCTTCTACAACCAAGAAGCACAACCACACCGCCGCCGCAACCGCCCAACCCAAGATGTATGTTTACGATCTTACCGGAATCGGAAATCGAACCCCGGAATATCACCCAACAAAGGTAGTCACCAAGAAGCCATCTTCAAAGGGATACATTTGGGGGTTCACAAAATCACTAAAGCCATCCACAAAGACCAAAACCAATGAGTTTGACCCAAAACAGGGGAACAAATCCTCTGTTTTTGGAACAGGGAGGAAGTCGGTTTCTAATGTAGATGAATGCATTGTGAAGGAAGAAGAGCCAAGAAGAGCTTCTATAACTACTACGTTTGAGGAATCGAAGCCTGTGAGGCTTATCGAAGGCCGAAAATCGGTGTCCCATGTGGAGAAAACCTATGAAGTTGACTCAAAACAGGGGAGAAACAGGGGAAATGAGGAAGTGAACAAATCCTCTGTTTTGATAACAGGGAGAAAGTCGGTTTCTGATGTGGAGGAATACATTGTGAAGGAAGAGGAGACGAGAAGAGCATCTATAACGACGTCGTTTGAGGATACGAAGCCGCCGAGGTTTATTGAAGGACGAAAATCGATGTCTAATGTGGAGAAACAGAGGAGGGTAAGGAATAGTTTCGCCATTGAAGCAGAGCTTATGCAAGTGAAGGCGTTAGTTAGTGATATGCCTGGGTTTATGCAGCTTCATGCGTTTCGTTGTGCTCGAAAAACGTTTGATAGCTTGGAGAAGTTCAGTGCTAAGCATTTGGCTTTCAATTTGAAGAAGGTTAGTGATCATGTTTTGTCTTCATGTTTCTAGGTTGCTAATTGCTTGCCAGTTAATAATGATTATAAATTTAAGTTGATTATCTCATTTTTTAAAAGAATTTGTTTTAAAAAAAATCATGTGAAAACAATGAATTAGTGTAGTATACTTATTTGTTATAAAAAAAACTTCACAACTAAACGATAATTCGTAAATAATTCGTAAATACTGTTGATAATTGAAATAGGGAAGGTTAAAATGGTAATTCAACCGGTTCAGACCGGACCGAATATTACAGGAGTTGTCCGGGGTTTTCAGAACTATAGACTTGGATCGAGACCGAAATTCGGGTCAACCCTAGTCCGTCTAAGATAGGTCTCATAGGGATTTTTTAGTTTTTCATTTTAGAAATTAATTTCCGGTCCAACCCGAATTATCTATTTTTCCAATATTACATAATCTGTAATTACCGAACCGCTGAACTGTGAACGGGACCCTGTCAGAATGTGGGAAAGGATGAACCTTAAAAACAAAGTCCGCTTTTACGGTTCGGTTTGAAAGTGCAAAACCCTAATGTTGAGACAAACTTAAGACACTAAGATGGTTAGTAGTGTAGATCCGATCTAGAGACAATAGAGAAGCACATGCAAGAAGTGCATCTAACTCTTATTCAATTTGACCAACTTCTTATGATATACTCCAAAATGAAAATCCCAATCATATCCTTACAAAATTCCAAAACTTTTCAATCAAGACCATTACCAATCTTTTTGTCCAACCATACCCAAGTCGCAAGTTTCGTTATCATATTAAGTTTCTTGATATTAATAATGTTTAATTGCTACGGTCCATCATTTAATATGGCCATTTATAGAGCTAAGATCCGACACCCCATGTGATCAAACGAATAAGATCAGTTTTTGATCGATTTAAAACAAATTGAATACTAGTGAAGATAATCTTTAATTTGATTTTACCCATTTTCATCTTATAATATACATCATTACCATTTTAAAATCACCGACATAATTTCATTAAATATGTGATTAAAAAAATGGGTTCTTTTTGCTAAACGGTGTCGTTTTGGTGTTGGCAGGAATTTGACCAGGTATATGGGCCGGCCTGGCATTGCATAGTGGGCTCGAGCTTTGGGTCGTTTGTGACCCATTCGACGGGTTGTTTTCTGTATTTTGCCTTGGAGAAACTCTACATTTTGTTGTTTAAAACCAAAGTTCGTAAAGCTTTGGAATGATAGGTAGGGTTTCGGGTCAATGAGATCCGAATTACTTGTCCCAAAATACGGGCAATTGATGTGAATAATGATATTATGTAAAGATTAAACAAAATTTAGGCCCGTTAATCGGCCCATTAGCGGCATAATTAGCCTTTAATATTGTACTTGTTGCCTTAGGGTATGTTTGACATGCATGGAAGATTAATTTTGGGATTATTATTTTCAATAATCTCTCAATAATCTAATAATTCAAGTTGTAGAGGATGTAAAATTTTAGTTAAATAATCCCCCAAGATAATATTGAACAAAATAATCCCCTAATAATTCCCCATAACCTAACATACCAAACACACCCTTAGTGTCATCGGTTCTTGAAACAAATTTTTTCTCTAATTCAAAATTAGTTCCATTGGTTATTATAATATAGTGTTTGACAAACCAATTTTACATGTTAAAAAGTGCCATTAATTTCAAATTTTAATGTTTTGGATTTATTTAAACCACATTACAGCATAATTAGTTTTTCGTTCCGGTCTAGACCTGCACACAAGCGGATTTGGTCCAAACGCGGATTCGGTCCGGTTTGGACCGGACTATAACTAAAAACTATACTTGAAAGCTGCGGGCCGGGCTTACCTAACCCGTCTTGTTCGGACCTCAACGTTGCCATATCCACCCATGTAAAAAAAGTGGGCGGACTGCTGGGCCAGACCCGTACGGGCCAAACTAGCTAACAATGCCCATATTTTCTCCGGAGGGGATGTGCGGGCCTGGATTTGTACAGGTCTATTCTAATCCCTATAACTAGGTTGTTAAAGATTTTGTAAATAAAGGTTAGACTAGTGTGTCAATGGAAGAGGGAGTCTCGTATACGTGTGGAAAATATCTGTTACGGTATTAGTTGCCCATAGGTTAAGATCGTAAATCGAATAGAGCTAACCGTTCTGATACCCCCAAACCTAGCACATAAACCCGGTGAAATTTTATATCCTAAAACTAATTGATAATATTAGGAGTAAGCCACTAACCTTATATATTAGAGTCATAATGTTTTAACGTGAAAACTTATTATCTTTTTTTAAAAAAATAACTATAAATATAAATGCTAAAATATAGGTGAGGAGATTACTCTAAAAAGAATAGGGATGGACTTCACTACTTCAGTTCTCGATGGAGATGGGGCGAGAATGGTGCCACGGTGGTGTTTTGCTAAACAAATATGGGATGGGTGGATACTTCTTGTCCTGAATATGTCTCATTGATATACCTAAATTAAGAAAAGCTGTTAAAACATTTTGATACAATGCTAGACCAACAAACACTCAAGAAGATATTCATCAAATATTTTTCAAACACAAAAAAAATCTTAGAACAACTCATGAAAAAACAATAATTTTAACATATGAGCTAGAATATTCTATAAAATCGGTGATATTATTAGTAGATTTGGACATTTGCTTTAGTGACTTTTGGGGTGTGGGGTACTAAAAAGAGGGAGTGTGGCGTGGCCACTCTCCTGCCTTGTCCCAACCAAACCCATTACCCATTTCTCAATTCTTCAATCTCCCAATCCCAAACAACTCTTATCAATTTCTAAACCATGGCAACACTCCTTCTAAATGCTTCTTCTTCTCTGCATTTGGGTTTCAAAAGAGCATCTTCTCCTCTTCTCATTCTCAATTTTCCTTCATGCCCAGCTTATCCTAATCCTTCCAAGGGCATTTCTGTCTTTACACCCTGCTGTGTAAGCAAGAACAGCCGCATTGGAGATATTGTTGCTGAAGTTGAACGAAATGATAAATTTGAAGAAGAAGAAGAGGAAACCCTTTTGTATTCAGTTAGTCCACTTCCATTGTTGGTATTGGCTGCTCTTCCTGGAGGTAATTCTCATGCTTTTATTACATATTTACACTTCAGGCCCAATTTACACAGATATTTACAAATGAGTGTCAAGAATTCTTATGTTTCTACTTTCTTTTATTTGATGTATTAAGGTGTAATTAGTAACTAGTAAGATATCTTTGATCCTCTTCTTCAATGTAAATGGCCATGGGAGACTATGGGCCAAAAAGCCCATGCCCAAAAGCCCATCAGGCCCAATAGTAGTCCATGAGAAACCAGGATTATCCTCTAATTTAGAAGGAGAAATGCTGCTTTGTTATAAATGTTAACTTTGTTGGTCTGTCATCTTGTAGCTGGTACTGTAAGGTCTCTATTTGCACCATTTGTTGAGATAGTGAAGTCATTGAACCTCCCTGATTGGTTGGTGCATTGGGGTCACCCTGGAAACATGGTAAATTCACCTCATTTCCTCGAGTTTTCGGTTTCGTGAACCTTGAGTTCAATTGTAATGAAAGAAAATTCACATAACTCATAATGTGATTTTTTGAATTGAATCTTGTAGGCTGTTGTTCTTTTTGCTATGGGAGGATATGGAACTTACCTGGGTTTTCGAATACGATTTTCAGACAATGTGGTAAGCAAATAACATTGAATGCTCTTCTTCTTCAGGATGTTGATATTATAGATTTCATGAACATAAACTTTCAGGAAGAAAAAGCAAAGGCAAAAGACTTGCATCCAAAGCTATTAGCTGGAATGTTCTTCTTCTTCGCTCTCGGTGCAACAGGCGGAGTGACGTCTTTGCTCACATCAGACAGACCCATCTTCGAGAGGTACATACATTTTTCTTTACATGAAACAATTTGATCTATATTGGCATTGATCAAAATGTTGTTTGATTGAATTTGCAGCCCTCATGCCGTGACCGGTATCATTGGCCTAGCTTTGCTTACCATACAAACCATTCTTCCATCATTGTTTGAGGTTCTGAAACTAACTTACCTCAACTTCCTGGAACATTTGTGTCAAACAGTTTTGGTTTTGACTGTGTTTTCCGCGACATTTGTCAGGATAACCCGGGATTGAGGAACGTCCATGGAATACTAGGCAGTGGAATCATGACTCTCTTTCTGGTTCATGCAGCTCTTGGTCTTCAGCTTGGGCTCAGTTACTAATCAAATATCAGTTGTCTCTGAATAATATGATTGATAAACAAGAAACTCTCAAAATTGCATCTTTATTATGCAAGACAAAAAACTTACCCATAATTCAAGTGGAAGGGATTTGTCACAAAAAAAACTCTTTCTGTAGAAACCCCAATAAATTAATGAGAACTTTGCCCAGTATTTTAATCACAGTAAGTGAATACAATTTCCTTTAGAATTCAATGACAGGGACAACTATATGAAGGTTAGCAACTTTATAGTGGGCATTCTGCTCTGAGGGAAAATGAGGAAGTTTCTAGAAGTAAATGTCGTCAACAGCGTCATCCGTGGCTTGTTTTACTTATCTTCCGTGAACATCCCAGGTTGAAACTTGACAAGAAGTGAATCCATGGCTGATTTAACCCGAGCCTCAACCTGAAATAGAATCCCAACCAATATTTCAATCCAAAAAGAATCATCAAGATTTTTCCTGCAAAAATATAGTATTTGTTTCAGTAGGCTTCATTGTCCATACCTTGCCTTCTATTGTGATCACAAGGGGGCCCTTCCGAGATTTACGATAACAACCTTCAATAGGAAAAGGAACAGGTCTGAATTGACTTGCTGCTCACTCACCATAAGCAATATCTCAAGTGTAAACTTCAATTTTGGTGCTTTAACTTATAAGTCATTCTAATTTGGGAATAGAGACTTAGATGCAACTTAAAGTTCAATGGCTAACAAGAAAAAGTTACAGAGTTTAGGGACCAATGACATAATATAACCCAAAGTTAAGGTTTTATTACAGATTTTGTTCTTACCGATGAAGATATCTGGGAATTGGATATGCAGTGCTGATAAGGGTTCGACAACTTCAATCTGCGTAAAATTGTGCCGATAAGGTTTAAGCAAGAATAAGAAGATTAACATGAACAATCTTCTAAAACAGCAGAAGAGTGATAATATACATACATCTGAAAGTGTTGTTGTCAAACGCTTTGATATAAATGGTTCAGCTAACTTCAGTAATCCAGTAGATTTTGCTAGTTCCGTTAAACATTTCCATTCATGGTCGACCTCAGAAGGATTGCAGGCCCCAAAAATGATAACGTTTCGACATTTTATCTATGAAAGAAACCCGAGTCAATGACAACAGCTAACCGTTCAAATTGGAGCCGTAGATAAGCATATCACCAAAGATATTAACTGAAGACATTTGTAGTAAAAAAAAAAAAGAAAAAAAAGAATGCTGAATTAACAGAGAATATCTACTTGCTGCCATGTTAAGGTCATTGATAGGCCTTGACAAAGACTAGCGAGTAGAAAGCTGAGCAAAACAAACATACCAAAGGAACAGATAACTTTGAGTGATGCAGCAACTCTGTGATACTTTCTGGCAACTGTGCCATCTGAAAAATAACCAGGCATCAGAGTCTAATAGTCGACATCTCAATATCCTAACATCATCCCAGCTTTGTTAACAAGTAACAACACATGCAGCTCCATAAGGCAAGATTCAGTGCAAATATTCATCGGCTATGTTCTCATATCTCAACTTGTGATATGATCCTTCGATTATTACTTGTAACAATTCTTAAGGATATCTCACTTGAATCATCAGCCACGTTGAATGTAACTGGTTGCAAAACCAGATAACATTTCTAACATTGAGAGGTTTTGGTTCTGAAGCAAAACTTTTAAAACTGATAAGCTCTATATCTATGCTAAAAATCAGCGGTATCCTTCCAAAAGCGTATTATTATAATTCATCTATTTTGTTTATGTTATTGTAGGAGAAGGGCATTTCAACAATTGTAGACCTAACCTAATTAGGATCTGCATAAAATCAATCATCAAACCAACCTCGTTGCGGGACCCATTGCATTGATAGCCAGCAATACAACTGAGATATTCTTGAAATTCTTCATCAGGTGCCTAAATAATCAGATGAGTATTTGTTAGTTTATAAGAAAGTCACAATTAGGCATATGAGAGAGATATGCTGTGACACAGAGCCGAAATTACAAAAAAAAAGAGAAGCTAATGAAGCCATGCCAAATATCTTTATGAAAGGAAAAAGGATAATTTTGATTGCATTAAAATTCAAATTTGTTCATCCCTAAACCAAATGGTAAGTCGGGCAATCTTGTAGGACAGAGTACATTTCTTCTACATGAAGCTAAATGAACTATTTAAGCTTCAAAGTTGGAGCTTGGAAGAAAATTCAAGGTGCAATAAGGTATGTCAAACATACTACTTCAATGACATACTAGTACTGTATGGTATCATTCTTTAAGACATTTTATCGATTCCATAATTTTATCTAAGCCGTGTGTTGTTCCATATACGGCATATACCATATCAACATCCAAAATACAGAGACACTCTGTTTAACATCCAAATGATGTAGCACAATGTTAAATAAAGAGTGTCAACCAGAGTACTTTGTCATCAGAATTTCCCTATAATATATATAAAGAATTTTGATGTCAAATATAAAACCATGACCAAGATGACGCCCATCACTATAATTTTATTGGTTCAATACACATCACTATATATGGACTACATACCTGGCGAACACCAAACGCTTTTGCAACACCTGATAATGTAGCATCTGATTGTAACGGTCCAACTCCTCCGTATACGAAAACCTACAATAAATACATTAAGCATCACTGTAAATTCAAAGCTGACACTACCAAAAGAAAGCACATTAAGTATCTTGCAGATTTACCATATCATTTCCAGATGTTTGTCTCTCAACAGCTTCAGCTACAGAATCAATCTGTGAGCAACATACTTTTCTTTAGTCGCTTTCCCACCATACCATTTAATTCAAAACACCACTTAGATACACTATAGTGAAAAAATGCTAATAAATATAGGCTACACTTGTATCACTACAAAGTAAACATTTTCTGCTAGTCTAATTTTTGCCCTTCATTAGAGGGTTTATTTCTTTTCGAAAAGGGTGGGAGACCTAAAGGATCAAAATTTTCTCCAATTACTTACATCATTCTGCACAACATCCAATTTTGTCACTGACCAGCCTATGGAATGGAGTTTTTTACACAACAATGGCCCTAATAAATCTTCATTGGCTCCAAATCTGTGTTATCAAACAGACAAAACAAAACCAAGAAAGCAGAAGCTAGTTAACAAAAGTAATGGGACAAATATCGGAAGTTATTCAAAATGGAACCATTTCTTGGAGATCTGAAACTGAGATTCAACAAAGAAGGCACACATACAGAATTTCATCCCCAACCCCAATCACTGAGGCTGTTGGCACAGAAATAGGACGTGTATCTAAACCCTCTAATCCACCATTAAGCGGAACATTTCCATGTACTTGAAGAGGTTTCTTGACTCTTCCAGCTCTTTCCAGTCTTCCATCTAAAAGTAGATATGCTGGTCTATATTTGTCTTTGCTGACAGAGGGATTGCTGTTGCACAGCCGTGCATTTGGCACAGTATCATTTACACTTCCAATGGAAGTATATCTGTTGATAATATTTGGATATCAAGATTTTTTATACTTCAACTTGTTGCAATTCATCAGCAATAAGTGAATGCATATAAAGACATGAACCAAAATCAATTTTCAACATAACTTAACAGCTCATAAAAAATAAGTTACCCTTGATCATAAAGGCTGCAGTAGGGAACTTTGCATTTTAACAGGAAGGCCCATACATCCCTGTAACAGAAGATAGAATTGTAGTTCTCAATCACATTCACTAGTTTCATTAAACATACAGATCCAGTAAATAAAAGTTATATATATAGTATGGCTTCTCATCCAAAGGAGTATGGCTCATAACTTCAGTAGTTCTATCTTAGACGAGAAAATGAACAAAGAACCGACACTCAAGAACAATCAAACACAACCAACATCCTCTGGAAGTTCAATGAATTCCAAGGAAGCAATAGAATAGATTTGAACTAAAAGGATATCAAACACTCTCAATGACTCACTCTTACTATTGAGCCCAGAGCAACAATGCTGTTCTTAAACTATACTTCTTGGTAAACTGAAAATAGGAGACACCTCCTTTTTTATACTATTTAGTCAGCTGTCATCTTCATCCTTTCACAGCTAGGTGCACATAAGCTAACTTCCTATTCTCGTAATTTGACCCTATTACCCTTGTAACCGTCTTTAGGCTTTGTTGGTTTCTTCAAGTCCTTCCTCGTCTAGAATATATATTCCCCTGATTTGGTGTGCTAACATTCTACAATTGACTTATCAAAAGGTTGCTTTCAAGTTTCCATATCATTGTTTACAATACATATTCTCAAAAGGCAAAACATAGCATAGAAACTACTTGAAACTAATTGCAAACCATTAAAGTACCTGTATGACCAATCCAAGATGGGATTTACTCTCATGAAAGGAGGCCATCCAGGCGAACTAGGTGAGAACTGTTCTTGACCAACCTACAGCATCAGAGACAAATAATCATCAAAATTTTAAGTGAGAATATATGGTAATGTTTGTGGATAAATTTTATAGCTTTAACTAAAAGAGGAGAATTTCAAACAGCGCCTTTCCAAAGGGATAAGGGGAAAAAAAACAGAGATTCATATTTAAAATGTAGAATTTTTCATACAGCAGTAGGATCTCCAATTCTGACACCAAGAAAAATGGCTCTTATAGGATTATTCTTCAGCAAAGCCTCCAGACCAGATTTGAAATCTTTGCTAATGATATCCAGTTGCAAACTATAGCTGCTCAATGAAAGAAGTATATATGATAAATTAGGATCTGCTATAACCACAGCAGTAGGAAATCAGTAATTACAGAAACCATGAGTATGAATGACAACATTAGAAAGGTCCTAGATCTGTTGCTTACGCGGAAGCCGTTTCATGGGTAAATGAATTGATTTCAGGAAAAGCCGAGGAGCTCTCAAAGTATATGGTTCTCATTGAAAAAGCACATCCGCTAGCTGCAAGATTTCCATTGGACTGGTTTCTTTCCTTCTCATGTAAAAAATAGGCAGCCCTGAGCAGGTGCAATAAAACCTGCAGGAGCAATATTGTGACAACTCAACTTAATATATGGACGGTTTGTCTGACTGCTCTTCAAAACTTAATTTCGTATCCACGCATAACCTTTTATAAAACGTGTCTATTGAGGCTAGTGAAGCTGCTAAGATTGTTGTACAATATGCTAGAACATGTCTTCAAGATAGAGGGGGAGGAACAATCATGAGGCGAGGAGATGGTTTTCAAGCTTGACCTAGAATTAGATGAAACCTTGTAATACCTATAAAACCCTAGATTTGAATTTGAACATTATCATTGTAGTTTTCTATGAATTTATTAAAAAAACTCAACAGAAACAGAACACATGAAAACTTACTGTTGAATCTTTCCCACCATTAAAGCTGAAGGCTAACTCTTCGCTTCTGTAAAAAGAGAAAAATTTCAGAGCTCTTCAACAAACATCAAAAAAAAATTCAATTGACAATCTAATTTTCAATATTAACAGTTGGAATATTCAATTAAGGCTCTATTAGTCTAATACACAAAATCAACAAAATCAGGTCTAAAATCAGGTCTAATGTTCAATTATCTGCTTCCATTTGCCCAAATTTCCTCATCAATTTTTGTCAAGAAAATATATTGCAGTTTAACATCATGGCTAGTAGATTACACTCGAACGGAAAAGGTCTCGTAGTAGTTCCAAAATCCGAAAATTAAGCAAAACAATTTAGCAATGTATAAACTAATCAATCCAGAAGAAAGTGCACAACTCAAGTGCACAACGGACTTACCTATAAAGAGCAAAAGCTCTTTGAATTACATAAACAGCGTTCTCGTAATTGTTCTTGAGCCTTCGATCGTCGCATCCTCTAATGGCTTCATCAATCTCCATCGACTGCAAATCCGTAAAAAATAGATCAAATACTCAAAAGAAGAGAGCACGAACAATTGAAAGATAGGAGAAATGATTTTTGTTTGAAGATCAATCCATACAAGGTATTGTGATTTTGGTGAAGGAGCAGCACTTGTGAGAGAGAATCAGCGAGTCTGGATTCTTCTCACAAGAGCGAATTGGCAGATGTGGAAGTTTATCAACGGGGACAAAAAAAAAAAAAAACCAAGAAGAAGATGAAGTATTTGAATTGAATGCCACAAATTGTTTATCCGTCTTTTGAATAAACTGATTTTGTACACATTCTCTCTTGCATTTGTATTTATATTTTTTGCTTGGGGATATTTTTGTTGATGGTGGGTACTCGGTAGTGAGTCTTCTTATATATATATATGGATGAAAACCTAAAATTTGATATTGGGATGAATCGAGTGGAAAAGACTAAACGAAAGTGAGACTCCACCACGATGACATTATTCATAAACGTTTAGTATATGAATCATCCTCTCACTTTATTAATCATGTACATTTACATTCTTGTGATATGCCCTAACCGATTTTCGTTATGAAAAATGTGTGACGTGATTATTTAGAACAAAAATCATTTGGATTTTATTAGTTAAGACTTGAGTTCGGATAATAACCATTAGGTTATTATAACTTACGAAAGTGTGCATCTCTTAAATTCGGGCCGATTTTTAGATTTTTCTCCCTTTTTGGTGTCGTGTCTTTGGTCTAAAAGTCTTGGTCATATTCGTTTGAGCAGGACCCAAGTGTTATTATTTGTTAGTATATTTTAAATATTTAATAACAGTAGAAAGAAAAAAAAAAGTTATTTTGGATAGGGTTTTTCTGTCCGGACGAACCTATGTAAATGTAAAATTACTTAATTTAATTATATTTATAATATATAATTAATTAAAAGAAATGAGTGAAGTATGCTATTTTTTACGAGTTTTTGTTTTGTAGACCCTCTACTTTTAAACACTATAATTAATTTTAGGTAAAAGTAATTGGTCGTATGTTAACCCATTCTATAAGAAAAAGAAATGGACATATACGAAGAGATTATATATGGAGAGTACAAACTAGTGTTTTTAATATATTTTGTTACCATTTTTTATCTAGTTGTCGTGAGAGAGAAGAAATATATCTAAATGGAGAGAGTAAAAATTTGAGTTTTTAATAATGTGTTTCTATATAATTTATGATATTAGCCTATGGTATAATTTCAAGTATGAGTTTATAATTTCATATTATTTATTATTATATATTAATTTGTTTTGATCGTATGACTCAGACTTATAACTATTTTCACTTCACTCTTCTTTACGAGGACCATCCACACCCGAACCAACACATGTTAACTTTACAAAATTATATTTTCTTCTTCCCTCTAGTAAACAGCAGGATAAGTGCTGCTTCTTTTTTTGAAGGAAAGGATAAGTGCTTGATTAGTGATAATAATGCAGGTATATATATTATTCCCCTCTATGGAAGGAATGATACCCATGTTGTCAAAACAAAACTGTTTGATAAATAAATCAAATTAAAATATATCTATCATTTTCATGGGTACCGTACAGGGTTCCATTTGTTGTTCAAGTGGACTTTATTAATATATTATGTCAAACTCTGGGTATTATTCAGGTACGGCCCATTGTTGCGGTACGGCCGTGCGGCCGTACCGCAGGGCGACACGTGTCTCGAAAATTTTTTTTTTTTTTTTTTAAAAAAAAAACGAGTAAAAGTAATAGTTCAAAACTTAATATGGAATAGTTCATAACTTATAAAAGGATAGTTCATGAATTATAATAGAATAGTTCATAGTGTAAAATTTATAAATGATTGAAAGTAATAGTTCAAAACTTATTAAGTAATAGTTCATAACTTCTAAAAGGATAGTTCATGAATTATAATAGAATAGTTCATAGTGCAAAATTTATAACGGAGTGAAAGTAATAGTTCAAAACTTATTATAAGATAGTTCATGAATTATAATAGAATAGTTCATGAATTATAATAGAATAGTTTAAAGTGCAAAAATTTATAAAGGAGTGAAAGTAATAGTTCAAAACTTATTATGGGATAGTTCATGAATTATAATAGAATA
>BSUD01000004.1:149398424-149426626 GCA_033239045.1 Fagopyrum esculentum | reverse complement strand
AAAAAAAAAAAAAAATCTTTTAAAAAAAAAAAAAAAAAAAAAAAAAAAAATTTTTTTTTTTTTTGGGACACGTGTCGCCCTGCGGTACGGTCGTACCGCAATAAAAGGGCAGTACCTGAACATTAACCGTCAAACTCTATGATAAAATTATAAATTAATAATTTTAATTTAAAATATTTTCTTAAACAATAAGTCTTAAAGAATTAATAAAAATAATATCAAACAACTATGTTCAAAACAAATATTCCAAATTTAAACTTTGAAAACCTTCCAACATAATCTATAGACGTGTGGAGTACAATTTCAACACATATTATTGTGATAGAATTCTGCAAATTGTACGTATATATTTATGTTTTTGATGTATCAAATTGGTAGATATTGTCAAAGTCCGATACATACGCACCGGTAGAGCGGGGTCGTGTGCATTCGAGCGCACATACGCATTAGACCCAAATCCATCACATAAATTCGACGAGGTTCTATCCAAAAACCAATTGACGATAGGAGGAGTAGTCCACCAACCTTATATACCAAACTCGGAGTGTCCACATCTTTCGATGTGGGACCTTATTATCTTCAAACATATATGGCATCTCCCATATTCATGCAAAAAAAATCACGACTTACTTGGTAGAAAATGCAACTAAGACAAAGATACCAAAATATATATCATGTGCAAGTACTACGGATAACTAGTTTTTTTTTTTTTTTTGATGAAGAAAAGCGGTTAGGTTGGACTATCTTCTAAAGGTAGTCCACCCTAAAGCATCATTGGGAATATCGACACCTAACTACGGATAACTAGTTATATATAGCTATACATGTAAATAAATAATTTCATTACGTATTGTTTTATAATATAGACAATTTTAGTTAGAAACTACTCGATTTTGGGTGTTTTCACATTTTGTTACAATTAAGTATTTGACCTATTCCAATCTCTCGTTATACTAAAAAAGGTATACATGCGCCAGCGCTACACACGGGACTATTGATATTAATTTGTTACATTTTATATTTAATGTTCTTTTATTTTATATATTTTTTTATTATTATAAATTCATTAATTATATCTATCATTATTACTAATATGAGTTACTTTAAGTTAATTATCTTTAAACTTATTAATATCTATAATTTGTTTTTTAAATATTTATTTAACATTTGAAAGTTTCTAGATCTTACAATTATATAAAGTTTTTGCCATAAAAAATTCCACTTTACGTGAAGATAAATATTATGTTACCATATTTTTTTAATTTTTCTATAAAATTTAACCAAATAAATATAATAATATCAAAAAAAGAGCATAAAAGAAGCAAAATACTTACATTTTACATGTCGACAGCTTTTAAAACCCATAATAAAACTTTACTAAATAAATATGATTATATTGAATGAGAGCACTTAGTACTTTAAAACCCCATTTTACATGTAGATAAAAATATTATAATATGAATTATTTTGAGTTATTTAATTTTAAACTTAGTAATATTTATATTTCAATATCTATAATTTGTTTTTCAGTTGTTATTTAATATTTGAAAGTTCCTAACTAATATCAAAAAATTTGTTATAAAAATTCTTATTTTACATGTAGATAAATATTATGTTATCATAACTTTTAATCTTTAATAAAATTTAATCAAAAAATATGAAAATATTTTTTTTAAAAAAATTATTAAGAAAAATTCTTATTTTACATGTATATATTTTTTAACGCCTGTAATAAAATCTTACTAAAAATGTTTGATTATATTCCACGAGAACATTTAGATTCCGTTTGATACGAACTCCGAGAACGGAAACGGAATGTAAACGAATTTGGTCCATATTTATATTCTTATTCATGAACTTTTATGGATTCATTCCTTATAGTTTAATGCAAATGCACTTGTTTTCCCACATTTGGTTTCCCTATAGGTTATCAAAATTAATCAAATTCTACCCCAATTACTTCAAACCAAAAGGAAAGATTCCAAAAACTTTCATGAATAAGGGTATATGTATGGACTAGATTTGTTTATATTTCGTTTTCGATTCCGGAGTTAAAAACCAAACGGGACCTTAGTGTTTTTAAAATTTATTTTATACGACAAGGGACTAGATTTATACTCATCAAGGCCCAACACTGATTATTAGCAAGTCAATGGGCCCAACTTCTAATTTACAAGTCCAATATGCTTGATTTCTTGCAACAACAAAAAAGTTGCCCATTTCATATTATTAATCAAATATGGTATAATTTTCATCAAAAAAATCAAATATGGTATAATAAATAAATTAACATATACGGTATATAAATAAACAACAAACAAATGAAAGTGCCGAAGGTATGATGAATTGTTGAACGACAAGTTGATGTGTTACTGATTCTATATATATTATGGATATGTCTGACAATGTCTTGAAAACAATTTGACTTCTTTAATTAAATTTGAGTTGTGTGCACATTATAGAGAGATTTGAGAAAAAGTTTTCTTACCCTAATGTAGTTTAATCAATAAAAAGTAGTGCTAGCTATCTCCAATCACGAGAGGCTGACCCAGCTATATAGATGTACGACACGTAGTGTAACACCTAAAATAATACTCCCTCCGATAAAAAATAACTGTCATTTTAACTTTTGACACAATTTTTAAGAAAAATATTAAATAGCATAAATTTTGTAAAGTTTTCTAAATCTTATCACTTATTTAATATTCAACCTTCTTTTAAATCAATAAAAAAAAGATTTTAGAATTAAAATTAATCATTTACGAACATTTCTTATAATTATTGTTCATTGGCCTAAAAAACTTAAAACGACAGATAATTTTGATCAAATTTCTAATGCTAAAACGACACTTATTTTTTATCGGAGGGAGTATAAAATTCCCAAGCCAACCATTTGCAATACTAATTAAGATCGAGAGCTAAATGGTCGCCGGCGACAACTAAAAAGCATGTCGAAAGCTTTGTTCCCGGTGATCATCTTCCTAGCCGCAACCCTATTACAAAACAAAGTCTCCTCCCAGCCCAAATCACCCACCTTTATCTACTCGCTATGCCGAAACTCGGATTCCGGCAGCTACACCGCCAACAGCGCCTACGAAACCAACCTCAAAGCCGTGCTCACGGAACTCGGTAACCACGCAGCCACGGATAATTTTTACTACACCAGCGGCGGCGCCGGAGCTGACACTGTGCACGGACAGTACCACTGTCGGGGCGACATTGACTCAAGGTTCTGCCAAAACTGCATTAAATCGGCCGTATTAAACGCGACGAATTGCTCCAAAGCGAGATCCGGCGTTATTTTGTACGGCGAGTGCACGCTCCGGTACAAGAACGAGTCCATGCACGGGATAAGTGAAGAACGTTCGGTCGTTAACTATCGCAGTCCAACCAACGTAACTAACCCGGATGTGTTCTCTTTAGTATTGAACGAAACCATGACCACGCTAATACAAGAGGCTGTCCGTGGGAACGACTCTTCGATGGCGACCAGGGAACGGACGGAGTTGGCGTTCGGAACGGCTTACTTTCTGGTGCAGTGTAGCCCTGACTTGAGCACAGCACAGTGCGAGTCGTGTCTTAGGTCTGCCTTTGATAAGATGCGGACGTGCTGCGGGAAGTGGCCCTCCGGGTTGTTTACGTTTCTGCCGAGCTGTCAGGTGATGTACGACACTCGCTCCCTATTCTATTTTACCTTACCGGTTGGATCTCATCCACCACAATCCTCTTCTAAACCTAAAGGTACGTACATATACTTTGGATTCATCATATATACATACTAGACTCGATTTTAGGACTACTATGAAGATACATCACGGTTTTATACTATCTTTTGTGATACCGATTACAATAATCAACGAGTCAAAAACATCAAATCTAAGATCATTTCTCAAGCTCTGTAACCCAACCCTAGACTCGTTTACGTAGTGAACAAACTTGAACCGAGCTCGAGTTATATAACACCCGTCTAATCATCAGAACATTAGGGTTGAGTATATCTTTGATATGTTCAACTCATTAAAAATCGAGCCGATCGATTTGAATCAATCTAGCTTAAAGATTGACTCGTTTAATCATTGATCGTTAGAGTTGTTATTCGAGTTGCATAAGTCGATCTTTGATATGTTCAAATCGTTTATAATCGAATCGATGTAGCTTATGTTGATTTTCGACCAACATATAACGTCACTCGTGGTACAGGATACTACGTTACACGAGTGGTGCTTCCTTTGGCGGCTGTATTAACACTACTTATTGCCGGCGGTGTATGGTATTATTTTCATACAAAAAGGGTTCATCTAACAACACCCTCTTCTAACCAGACTACAAGAGGTAAGTAGAACTAACATATCAATAATATTTTAGAAAAAGTCACAATTGAATTAGTTTCATATTTGAATTGATCCAGTACGTACTAATCTGATTACCTAATCAAGAACAGCTAATTCTTGTCGTAGATGTTTCCCCGAAAGACCCGGATCAGAATATCGAAAGCTATAGCCTTGCTGCGATTATGAACGCAACGACCAAGTTCTCAATTGCTAACAAATTAGGGCAAGGTGGATTTGGTAGCGTTTACAAGGTAATAATCAAACATGTCAACACGATTATTCAGCTGACCCATAATCTCATTTCGTGTATACATATTCAACAACTAGGGTTTGCTTCCAAATGGAGAATCAGTCGCTGTAAAGAGGCTTATAAGATACTCAGATCAAAGAGTAAGAGAGTTCAAGACAGAAATCGACGTCGTAGCAAAGCTTCAACACACAAACTTAGTGAGACTCATAGGATACTGCATCGAACAAGAAGAGCGGATCCTTATCTATGAATTCCTACCTAACTTAAGCCTCGACAAGTTTCTTTTTGGTATGCGGACTTGAACTTGCTTCTTATACTACGTGAACCTAACGTACATGTATACTCTTCCTATTACCAATTGGTTTTAGATGGAATCCCGAAAGACTTATGTGCAGGTTCAGCGTGTAAACCCTTCACGTCTTAGACCCGTCAAATATAAACGATAAATTAACACTTCTCACCAAATAATGCTTATTCTCCTTGTGTTAATTTCATGTCACTATATCATAGATACAACTACGTCTATCAACTTGGATTGGAGGACAAGGTACAAGATAATCCGAGGAATCGGGTGTGGACTGCAATACCTTAGCTTCACGAGTCTTTAGTCCCTATTATACATCGAGATCTAAAATCGAGTAACATCTTGCTTGATGACGAAATGAACCCTAAGATAGCTGATTTCGGGTTGGCAAAACTATTCAATATCGATGAAACTACAGGAAATACTACGAGAATTGTAATATCCGGAAAATTTTTATTTCCGTTTAATTCCGAATCAAATCGGACTTTGAGCCGTTGACGGTTTTCCATTCTATCTAGCAATTCTTTTTCACAAATTTTATCATTTTATGTAGAAGCTATTTCACATAAAATGATAAAATTATATCAACCTCTAATTCCTATAATTATTTATCATTTTATGTAGAATTTAGTTCACATAAAATGATAGAATTATATCAAATCCTAATTCCTATAATTATTTATCATTTTATGTAGAATTTATTTCACATAAAATGATAGAATTTTTTTTTTATATCAAGCCCTAATCTATCAAACCCTAGTTTTATCATGACATGTCCTTGACAAAGTCATGACACCTTTTTCTTACGAGACCAAGACGAGACCATGACGAGTTATGACGAAACCATGACAAGATAATGACAAAGCCATGACATGTTTGACAAAACTCAGCCCACTTTTCCCCTATTGTTTTAGCCTACTGCGTATACTCACCTTGTCCAGTCTTTTGCCTTGCCCCTTGCTGATGGATGATACCAGCCCAGTAGAAGACTTACCTCATGCCCAGCCCAGAATTTACCTTTACATGCTAGTCCAATAGCAAGGGTTCAGCTCCCCAAGGCTGGCGGCAAGCCCATGAAGAAGTAGTCCAGCAGTGCGGCCCTTCCTCCTCTCCAGTGGGTACGTGATGAGCTGGTGATCGTTTAAGCCCTGATTTGTCGCTGCTGGAAGATCTGTTTCCTTTCTTTCCGCCACGTCCAGATGCACGAACAGACGTTTCCAAGGCCGTCATCACCGCTTCGGCACCCAGGGCAACAACCTCTCTCTTCCTACCTCCCTTGAACACCCGCCCCTGGAGCACAGAAGACCAGCCTTACCCTGGCCGGACACCTTCTTCCTTCTCTACACCAACTCCTTCCTCGCCTACTACCCAACCTGTGCAGGAACCTTGCAAAGGCTGCTGTCGGAACCTAGGCCGAGTTCTCTCCTTGTTTCCTGGTGCGTACGGCTTGAAGGGGTAAGACACTCATCTCTCTCCCCTCCCTTGATTCAATCTCTTCCTAACCGGTCACACAGCTACACAGGAGCCGTTTCTATGGACAAGTATCACTGAGGACACCATCTCAGCCTTGTTATGTTGACTGCAGAGCCACGAGTCCCACCTTCCTATGCTGCTGTGATGACAGTGATTGAGGACGAGTTACGAGACAACTTACTCGTGGGGAGAAGCAGAACGAGCCTGGGCGTCGGACTACAGGGCTACACCTTGATCTACATCCGGGGTAAGCAAGCTCTTACCTTGTCCCTGTTCCATCGATTTGTAAGGTTGATTTTGACGTGAGAGTAGGTTAGACTGAGTGTGGTGTTGTTGGTGAGTTTAGGATCCTTGAACCATCAGGCATGTCTACTTGAGGAGAGAAGGCTGTCCAGGAAGATCGATTTAGAGACCTAGTGTAAATATGATTCTTGCAAAATTCAGGGTGTGAAACAGCCGACTTTGAGCCTCTATTGTTATACCTTAGAAACATTATCCACCGTTCAATTTTTAGTATGATATAGAAGGATATGCATACTACGATGTATCAAAAGTTGGGGCCGATCCAACGGTCGGATCTAGATCTATGAAGTTCCAAAGTAGGCTAGTTGTGCAGTTTGGGTAAAATACAGAATTTTTGGCTAAGTATAAGAGATTTTGTGTTGGATAGCCAACTTGGGATTTTTGTGTGGGATTAACTACTGATGCTTTATGAGTTCTGTTTCTCTCAATGAGTAGAATGCATTGCATAGAGAGAATAGATATTTTATTTAGAATTTTTAGATTTTGGTACGAGCGTTTTAAGTGAGGTCAAAGTAAGACTCTTAGCGAGTTTTATGGAAGTTAAGAAGTTGGAAAATTTTCCAACTCAACTGGATCTTTTGTGAGTGTTAAATGGTGTTTTTGGACTTCATAGAAAGTTTTAGAATTTTTTCTAAGAATATTTACGTGGTTTTGAGACCTAGGGGTAAAATAGTCTTTATACCCTAATGAGGGTATTTCGGTAATCTCCTTATAATCCATTGAATATCTTAGAAGCTAGAGGCTTCTAAGAAAGTAAGCTACTTTATTAATCCACTTGCCTTGTATAACAGGCGGTTGAGTTTCTACGGTTACGGACCGAGTCGAGATAACGGGATTTGAGATTTAATTCAGGTAAGTCCTTTGGGCTTACTTAGCTGACTGCTAAATATGAGTACAAATGATAATGGTGGTGTGTGATTGACATGTTAGAGGGATAGGTTGTGATATATAAATACCGACCTGTATTTTGGCCTAAGAGTAACGGGCGGTGGCATTCCGCTCAGTAGCTCGCAGGGCGCTGGGGGTTTCTTTCGGGACTAGTCCACACATGGTTTGTAGTGACGCTACCAAAGGAAGTCAGCTATACCTACACCAGTTGGATAAGGAACGGAGGCGAGAACTAATAATAGTTCTCGTGCCACAACTTAAATTGAATAATGTGAATCACTAAAATAACAGATAATAATTGGTTGAGTGCCAGCATGTTGTTTGTTTAATTATGTTTCTGCGTGTGTTTGTGCTGTTATCATTTTTGCTTATATTTGGATAGTTAGCTAACGGTTTGTCCGTGTTGTAGATCTGTAGAGATAGACAGTTGCAGAGAGATCCGGAACGGATGGTCAGCCGGGTCCACGTACTCATTAGATGGGGACGGGGGAGTCTTCCATACGTCACGCATGTTATGTATCTTATATATGTTTGTAAGGCTGTCACATGTGTATGTTTATATCATTAAAATATTATGTTTTAGAAATGGTTTTAAATACATTTGTGCCTTGTTGTAAGATCCAAGCAATGTTGTTGTTAAACCAAGGTCGGGACCCATTGTGAGGTCCTAACCAGTAGCTCCCCGAGTTCCGAGAATTTGGGGTGTTACAACATGGTATCAGAGCTCTGGGTTGGCAACAATGGCACTTGAAATCTTCTGAAAGACCGAATGTATAAAATAACTAGAACCCGAAAGGGGTCTAAGATTTTCAAAATGGATTTTTGTTTTTACACAAGTGCATAGTCGGGTTGTTGGGTTAGTAGTACGTCGGACCACCATCGTTCTCCGTGGATCTCTGCAACTTGGAATGATAGACGTTAGTATTTAGAGTTATATCGATATGTTTTAAGGTATGATTATATATATGTATATGTGTAGCACGTTAGTATCCTAAAGGATACTTTAGATCCTTTAGATATAATATCATGAAGCGATTATCGCCTCATGATAAATCCATAGCGGATTTGAAGAATTTTCAAAACGAGACAATGGATTCAGACCTAGGATTGAGTATTATACTTTGGTGGGCGTCCTGGCGACCCTATAAATCATCCGGTGAACGGGTGTGCAAGGAAGTAAAGATGTTGTGATAATCTTCACCACAAGTACAATCCGATGAGAAAGAAAATCCCGAGTCAGCTCACATAGAAGGAATTGGAAGTCGTGCAAGGGACCTTGTCGTATGAAGCCGAAGGATGAATTAGAAGAATTATGCAAGAGACGACAAGAGCGTAGAATGGAGATAATAAATAAAAAAAAAAAAACAAGAATCATATAGAACGGAGTACAACCAAGAATTTCGGAGTAAAGGACGTTACAATCAAGGCGGACGCCGCCATAAACAAGCATGGGCATGAGAGTACAAAGAAGATAGAGTGTTAACCCAGTTGTGAGAAATTAAAGAAGTACAAAGAAGAGTTACAGACGAGAAATAAATCCCTTCATCATAGAGATGGCTTGACTTCCTTAAAGATTCAAGAATTTTGAAAGAGATCATGAAACAAGTATCAAATACAA
This sequence comes from Fagopyrum esculentum, assembly GCA_033239045.1. Taxonomy (NCBI): domain Eukaryota; kingdom Viridiplantae; phylum Streptophyta; class Magnoliopsida; order Caryophyllales; family Polygonaceae; genus Fagopyrum; species Fagopyrum esculentum. The sequence goes on along the minus strand of BSUD01000004.1, from coordinate 149,417,459 downwards.
CAGAAGTGTGAAATTTCGACAACGTATTTCTATAAAGGTGGAATCACAGAACTACACCAACCAATACGGAAGAATGTGAGGAAATGAGATTGGTGGACTCAAGGGTCCGCAATAATTTCTCATTTACAAAGAGATTTAAGTTACCAACACTAACGGTTCATACCAGAGAACCGCAAACAGATGATGACTAAAGTAAGGAGAACCGCGAAGACACGCTTACAAGCTAATGTGGAAGACTTGATGAACTTATTGACGACAGATAAATGCTAGGACTAGACTCAGAAGAGTATAGTAACCTCATAAGAGAACAAGAGAAGTGCAAACTGGGGAAGAAACTAAAAGAGTATTAACAAAGAAACTAGAGGAGATAGATTTTCACCAAGTCTATCAAACTTCAAAAGAGATAGAAGAACAATAGGTCTGTGATCTTATGGAAGGTCAACTACATACCAGTCAGTAATAATTGAGACATAATACGTGCGGGTCAACCAGTGGTAACTGGTTATCAGATAAGGAGGATAACCATAGAATGATGAAAGAATTTTATAGACGTCTAGAGGACCCTTCAAGAGATCAACAACGACAAATGTGAAGTTAAATCGGTACACGTGCTAGTAACATTAATAGTAACATAGAGTGAGTTGAGTTAGTAACTCTAATTAAGAACTTAAGAGGGAAGACTAGACAACCAAGAATGACCCTTTATGTTATTTGAGACCAAGGGAACTGTGTAAGTGATTTACTGCCTACTGGCTAGGAAAAGGGTGCATATCACAGTTAGTATAGATGGATTATAAAAGAAGAACTAGAGGAGTAAGGAGTATATGATTTTGATAAGGTTCTATGTCAATCAAGACAGAGTGTGTGTAGCATTCCCTACTAGATAAACCGCAAGTGGAAGAAAGTTAAGGTCATGAGAGTTTTGTAGACTTGATTACAAGCTATATTGGAAGACCTAGAAAAGACCATTGATGTCAGATGGACGACACAATGAGACGCGAGAAATGGAGTTACCTCACGGGAGAACCGGAATTTGTAATGTAGAATGAGCTAAAGGAGTATAAATTGATGAACTTGAGTAAGTAGTGTTCACTAGGAAATTTAACGGCAAAAGAGGTATGAGAAAAGTGAGTCCCGGAAATGGAGATAAGTCAACTAGTGACTGACCGACATCAACTGAGGACGTGCAATGGTTGTTTGGGATTGACGAGCTATGTACAGTTAAGAAGAGATATCTGTGATTGAGGATTATTGAATTAACTATACCGATGCTTTGGAGGAGTTCCTCAAGTAGACAACGAAAATCTACTTACACAACTAAAGGTATAGAGAATCGTGTTAGAGGTTACTTCTCGGCTGGTTAAGATCAAACTTCAGTCGAGTCAGGAAGTTTGGATCCGTGTTAGAAGAATTCCAAAAGTAAACGGAAGAGGTCGTCTTCCAACCGTTATCTTAGTCCCTTAAGGCAAGTAAGGAAGGTACTTGGTATTCCATCCGGATAGGACTTATGGGGTAATTGAGAGGGAGAGTTTTGGGGTCCATCAATGTGGACTCACGGAAAATGTCCTTACGATTAACGGGTGACAACATAATTATCAAAGTAGCGCAGTGAAAGCGTGATGAGTCCTAACCCACAGAACCGGAAACTCGAGAGTACAACAAATGACGTGTCGAGTTTAAGACGATGATAATTGGTGAAATGCGTTTCGTTAGAAGGAACGTGAAATAGGCTACGTGGGTGACAAGAATTTTTGTCGAGGAACTGTATCACCAACTAGATAGACGAGAAAGTATGTGCACGTAGAAGTATAGAAAGAGAGTGGTACCCCATTATAGATCCAAGTGAAGCATGCCGACCTAGTCACATGTTGGAAGACCAGTAAATTTAGAATTTAATACCTAGCATGGTACTTTAGAACGAGTTCTTGATAAAATGAGAAAGGAAGTAACGAAGTAATAAAGGTGTTGTGTAGGGCCTGCACTACCAAGCTCAAGGTGAGTAACTATCATTTTGAATCGAAAGACAGATAAGAAAAGGAAGCTACAGGAGTGTATTTACAGACCAGTACTCGTACATATAGAAAACATAATCTCAAGAATGGGGTATAAGAAGAATTTTATCTCAGAACGGAGTCGAGTTGCATTGTGAGTAAGAGGAATATTATAGGACACAAGGCAATGTTAACAACTATTGAGTAGTGTGAGCAAATGACGGTGATGTGAGATCACCTTGTATCTAATACCGTCATTCCGGACATATTGTATGTCACTCAAGACCTTTGGCCTGAGTGTGTAGTCAAGTAAACATAACGAAGGGAAGAAAGTTGACTAGGTTATTTTCTGTACGGTCATCAAAAGACCTGGAGGTGAGTTGCAAAATGTGACCACTCGAGGCTGTAAAGTGGTTTATAAGTGATTGATGGACTAGTAAACCTCACACTATTGGAGAGTGTAACCCTAGTTTTCTACGGTTTCAGTTAGAGGTATACTTACTAGACAAAAGTTAGGACATCGGCTTAGAGAATCGGACAATGAAGCCGGACGATACCGGGGAGATATCTAGTTACCACACTAGAACGTGGTAGTAGGCACTTGTGAGGTCTGTACATGAAAAGATTTCAGAGTTAGTGGTTTTATAAAAAGCCGACGAGGCTACCAAGAATACTATGGATATTATGAGACATAACCTTTCAGAGACCTTTGTGGAGATAGTTGTAATCTAGGTAACGACGAGTTAAGGCTTGACCCTATATCCGTGTATGTTGTCTTACTGCTTGTTTATTTCATGCTTGAGTGCTTAGTCAGGATGTGTGTTATTGATGACCTTGATATGCGGAATACTCATTTGGTGCCTTAAAGGCCGATCAGGATTGTCTTACCCTAAGTTTCGGGACGAAACTTATTTTAAGGGGGTACTGATGTAATATCCGGAAAATTTTTATTTCCGTTTAATTCCGAATCAAATCGGACTTTGAGCCGTTGACGGTTTTCCATTCTATCTAGCAATTCTTTTTCACAAATTTTATCATTTTATGTAGAAGCTATTTCACATAAAATGATAAAATTATATCAACCTCTAATTCCTATAATTATTTATCATTTTATGTAGAATTTAGTTCACATAAAATGATAGAATTATATCAAATCCTAATTCCTATAATTATTTATCATTTTATGTAGAATTTATTTCACATAAAATGATAGAATTTTTTTTTTATATCAAGCCCTAATCTATCAAACCCTAGTTTTATCATGACATGTCCTTGACAAAGTCATGACACCTTTTTCTTACGAGACCAAGACGAGACCATGACGAGTTATGACGAAACCATGACAAGATAATGACAAAGCCATGACATGTTTGACAAAACTCAGCCCACTTTTCCCCTATTGTTTTAGCCTACTGCGTATACTCACCTTGTCCAGTCTTTTGCCTTGCCCCTTGCTGATGGATGATACCAGCCCAGTAGAAGACTTACCTCATGCCCAGCCCAGAATTTACCTTTACATGCTAGTCCAATAGCAAGGGTTCAGCTCCCCAAGGCTGGCGGCAAGCCCATGAAGAAGTAGTCCAGCAGTGCGGCCCTTCCTCCTCTCCAGTGGGTACGTGATGAGCTGGTGATCGTTTAAGCCCTGATTTGTCGCTGCTGGAAGATCTGTTTCCTTTCTTTCCGCCACGTCCAGATGCACGAACAGACGTTTCCAAGGCCGTCATCACCGCTTCGGCACCCAGGGCAACAACCTCTCTCTTCCTACCTCCCTTGAACACCCGCCCCTGGAGCACAGAAGACCAGCCTTACCCTGGCCGGACACCTTCTTCCTTCTCTACACCAACTCCTTCCTCGCCTACTACCCAACCTGTGCAGGAACCTTGCAAAGGCTGTTGTCGGAACCTAGGCCGAGTTCTCTCCTTGTTTCCTGGTGCGTACGGCTTGAAGGGGTAAGACACTCATCTCTCTCCCCTCCCTTGATTCAATCTCTTCCTAACCGGTCACACAGCTACACAGGAGCCGTTTCTATGGACAAGTATCACTGAGGACACCATCTCAGCCTTGTTATGTTGACTGCAGAGCCACGAGTCCCACCTTCCTATGCTGCTGTGATGACAGTGATTGAGGACGAGTTACGAGACAACTTACTCGTGGGGAGAAGCAGAACGAGCCTGGGCGTCGGACTACAGGGCTACACCTTGATCTACATCCGGGGTAAGCAAGCTCTTACCTTGTCCCTGTTCCATCGATTTGTAAGGTTGATTTTGACGTGAGAGTAGGTTAGACTGAGTGTGGTGTTGTTGGTGAGTTTAGGATCCTTGAACCATCAGGCATGTCTACTTGAGGAGAGAAGGCTGTCCAGGAAGATCGATTTAGAGACCTAGTGTAAATATGATTCTTGCAAAATTCAGGGTGTGAAACAGCCGACTTTGAGCCTCTATTGTTATACCTTAGAAACATTATCCACCGTTCAATTTTTAGTATGATATAGAAGGATATGCATACTACGATGTATCAAAAGTTGGGGCCGATCCAACGGTCGGATCTAGATCTATGAAGTTCCAAAGTAGGCTAGTTGTGCAGTTTGGGTAAAATACAGAATTTTTGGCTAAGTATAAGAGATTTTGTGTTGGATAGCCAACTTGGGATTTTTGTGTGGGATTAACTACTGATGCTTTATGAGTTCTGTTTCTCTCAATGAGTAGAATGCATTGCATAGAGAGAATAGATATTTTATTTAGAATTTTTAGATTTTGGTACGAGCGTTTTAAGTGAGGTCAAAGTAAGACTCTTAGCGAGTTTTATGGAAGTTAAGAAGTTGGAAAATTTTCCAACTCAACTGGATCTTTTGTGAGTGTTAAATGGTGTTTTTGGACTTCATAGAAAGTTTTAGAATTTTTTCTAAGAATATTTACGTGGTTTTGAGACCTAGGGGTAAAATAGTCTTTATACCCTAATGAGGGTATTTCGGTAATCTCCTTATAATCCATTGAATATCTTAGAAGCTAGAGGCTTCTAAGAAAGTAAGCTACTTTATTAATCCACTTGCCTTGTATAACAGGCGGTTGAGTTTCTACGGTTACGGACCGAGTCGAGATAACGGGATTTGAGATTTAATTCAGGTAAGTCCTTTGGGCTTACTTAGCTGACTGCTAAATATGAGTACAAATGATAATGGTGGTGTGTGATTGACATGTTAGAGGGATAGGTTGTGATATATAAATACCGACCTGTATTTTGGCCTAAGAGTAACGGGCGGTGGCATTCCGCTCAGTAGCTCGCAGGGCGCTGGGGGTTTCTTTCGGGACTAGTCCACACATGGTTTGTAGTGACGCTACCAAAGGAAGTCAGCTATACCTACACCAGTTGGATAAGGAACGGAGGCGAGAACTAATAATAGTTCTCGTGCCACAACTTAAATTGAATAATGTGAATCACTAAAATAACAGATAATAATTGGTTGAGTGCCAGCATGTTGTTTGTTTAATTATGTTTCTGCGTGTGTTTGTGCTGTTATCATTTTTGCTTATATTTGGATAGTTAGCTAACGGTTTGTCCGTGTTGTAGATCTGTAGAGATAGACAGTTGCAGAGAGATCCGGAACGGATGGTCAGCCGGGTCCACGTACTCATTAGATGGGGACGGGGGAGTCTTCCATACGTCACGCATGTTATGTATCTTATATATGTTTGTAAGGCTGTCACATGTGTATGTTTATATCATTAAAATATTATGTTTTAGAAATGGTTTTAAATACATTTGTGCCTTGTTGTAAGATCCAAGCAATGTTGTTGTTAAACCAAGGTCGGGACCCATTGTGAGGTCCTAACCAGTAGCTCCCCGAGTTCCGAGAATTTGGGGTGTTACAAGAATTGCCGGAACGTTGTAAGCTAACAAGCTATGAATTACGTGTAATTTACTTTTCGTTTATCCGAGTTAAATACTTTGTTTGGTTTGCAGCGGATACATGGCGCCTGAATATGCAATGGCCGGAAGATATTCTTTCAAGTCGGATATCTACAGTTTTGGAGTAATAATTCTGGAGATTCTAAGCGGTAAAAGTGTGTGTCACTTTTACAATTTAGTAACCGGCAATGGACTTCTACTTCATGTATGTATAAAGATATTGAATTCTGTAAGTAGATAATGAAGGTTTTTAACTTAGGTAACTAAGCATGTTAACAAATTTTCAGGCATGGAGACATTGGAATGAGAGAAGCATTGAAGGGCTAATAGATCCAATCTTAGAAAACGGTTATTCAAGAACCGAGGTAGAAAGATGTGCTCAAATTGGGTTATTATGTGTTCAAGATGATACGGCAAGAAGACCGAGCGTAGGCGCCCTGATGAGTATGCTTGAAAGCGAGTCGACTCAACTGCCATCGCCGCTTGCTTCATCAACCTTTTTCAGCGGTGTGAATATAACCCGGAGTTCTAATTCTCAAGGCGAAGTAGGATCTCAGTCTTCTCAAGTAGAATTTCATCATTCCTCAAATAGCTTTCATCAAGAGGATTTACATCCACGTTAGAACACAAAAATTGTCTCTATAACTTAACTAAATATGTCTCAATATATGATTATTAAGGGTTTTATGACATTTAATCCAGATTTCTAAATATACACACTAATCTCATAATTAAGACTTTTTTTTTCAATTACACTTTTGTCCCTCAAACCGGAGACAAGGGCCTGTTTGATGGAAGGAGATTATGGAGATGAAATGAATATTATGAGATTATGGAAATTAAATTCAAAAAATAAATTTCATCCTCCTAGAGATAGATTATTTGGATCATGGGAATTATGAGGATGAAATTATTATTTCATCTTAATCTTATGAAGCACCAAACGGGCCCAAGGTCAATCTTCTACGTCCAATCACCGTTGAAATGAAATTACCGCCGTAACTGAACACATTACCCATTCACCCCATGTTGCTTCTTACATAAAAGTTCTCCTTCATATCCCAAAATGCTAATAAATCGTAGATTAAATGCGGATAATATTGTCTTATTATTTAGAAACAAAAAATGACTTTAAGGGGAAAAAACAACAGCAATTTTTTGAAGCCCAATCTGCTTACAAGGATCAATGGGCTAAACTTGAAGCTTAGAGAGGCCCAAAGGATTGGTAGAGATGCTCTGCGTACAGCTCATTAGTCAAGGGGCACAACCGTCACATACCTTTTTTTATGAAGAAAAAGTATTAGCTACACTCCACGTTTTCATTTTATCATCAAAAGTATATAAAAGAGGAAGAAAAAAAATCAAACAAACAAAAAACATTGCCGGAGGTAAACATGAGTTATGATGTACCGACGTCTAAATATATTGCTTTTTGTCATCAACCTATCGGTGTTCTACTATCGGTTATTGATTTGCATGCGGCGTGTTCTCCCTTACAGAATAGAATATTTCATTATACCAATCTTCTCTAATAATTTGATATGACCGTGGTGTTCTCCATCCTAATCTATCGGTTATGTCGCAAATCTCGCTGACTTTATTTTAATAAAATAGTGGTTAGTTTGAAAGTAGCTTCCACACTTTAAAAAAATTTTTTAAAAAAAAGAAAAAGATGCTCTTAGTTAACTAAGAAACACAAAAGGACCCAATTTCACATAATTCCACATACAAAATGATTGATCAAATAAAAAATGAAATATTGGGAAATTATTTGCAATTTAACATAGAGAAATAAAAGAAATTCCTTATATAGGATCCAAAATCATCCTAAAGAAAAAGGGCAGCTTTAGAGAAGTAGGCACATCATAATCCATGTGAAATCTTTTACTTGTCTATTAAACACTCATCGTCAAGTATCAATCAACTACATAGGATGCTTGCTTCTTACTATTTCATATCCACAACAATTACACTACATTAAGGGCCCGTTTGGTTCCAACTCCGAAAACGGAAACGGAATGGAAACGAATTTAATCCATATATATATATATCCTTATTCATGAAATTCTATGCAATTATTCCTTGTGTTTACAGGCAAAATGCACTTGCTTCACCATATTTTGTTAGCCTATAGGGTATCAAAAGTAATCAAATTCAACCTCAATTACTTCAAATCATAAGGAATGATTCCAAAAACTTTCATAAACAAGGGTATACATATAGACTAGATTCGTTTCCATTCCGTTTCCGATTCCGAAGTTCAAACCAAACGGGCCCTAATACTTGCATCTTTCTAATCCTAAACATGCACAACTCGCTTGTTCAAATATCAAGCTATATTCAAAATGCATCTACACTTTTTTGTGTGAAAAAGATCAAGTATTTAATTAACTGTATTTTAATATAAATTTCATTTTGACAAAAAACTTCATCTACAAAAATCAACTACACAAAAACATATGCAAAGAGATACGGTTACACAAACGAAAGACCTCCATCATCCTCAACATACAATTACAAGCATTGATATTCAAAATATATATGTTAGTCGAACTAGATATTCAGGTCGGATCTAGATTGAACCAAATAAACGTTTTATATTTTTAAACTTTTTTTACCCTAGACCTTTAAAATTTTGATGGACTTCCGGATCGATCGTTTAACATTTGGTGGACCTGTTATACCAAATCTGAATATCCAATTCAAATCCAAAATGCCGGTCCGGAGTGAAAATTAAACGGTCTCTATATAACCTCTATGATATACATAAGATACAGAAAAATAGATCCAAGTGTCGGTAAGCATTTACTATTTTTTACTGTCCTTCGTTGGTATTTTGACTATTTTCTTTTGTTTCACCACATACTTTGCCAATAAAAGTGGGGACATTCGACACGGTATTGTTGTTGTTATATATATATATATATATATATATATATATATATATATATATATATATATAAATTGGCTCTCATGTAAACAGGTCTTTCCATGTAAAATGAGAATAAATTATATCCGTTAAATAGTTAAATAGAGGCTGAATTTGCAATGTAGGCCTCTTACAATGTAGAGTTTGGATTTTGGGCCTCTCATAATTTCATTTAAAAAATGGGCTCCTATTGTAGAAAAAATCAGAAAAGTAAGGGACATAGGTATCTAGACTGATTTGATGGGTGACATGTAGAAAAAATCAGAAAATAGATCAATCAATTCAGTCAGCTCATCTTCTTCCCTCCATTGTCCCTTCTTTTTCCCTCCTTTCAAACGTAAATTTATATCTGGGTATTCATATGCAGCTCTTTTCTTCTTCCAATTGAAACGCAGGAATCTGGACTGCTTGTTGAGCTTCTATTTCTGGGTAAGCAGTATTTGTTCCTATTTCTGGGTAATCTCAAACTTCCTGGGTAATGTATTTGTGGGTAATCTGAAACTTCTCATCTTTTGTTTTTGTGATTCTAAAACACTGAAACTTCCTGTTCTATTTGTGGGTAAGCAGTGCTTGTTTACTTTTTCTATTTGTGGGTAAGCAGTGTTTGTTTGTATCCATGGATAATCTCCAACTTGTCATCTTCCTGGGTAATGTATTTCGGGGTAAGCTGAAAGCCTGAAAATTCTCATCTTCTTGGGTAATGTATTTCGGGGTAATCTAAACCAGTCAAACTTCTTGGGTAATCTATTTATGGGTAATCTCAAAATACCTAGGTAATGTATTTCGGGATAATCTGAAACTTCTCATCTTCCTGGGTAATGTCAAACTTCTTGGGTATCCATATACTCCAACACTAATATACACATATATATAATCTAAATAACTGAACTTGGATAAACATACAATTGGGTAAGCATGCAATTGGGTAAGCACATATCCATATACTCCAACACTAATATACACATATCCATATCCATATAATCTAAATAATTGGAATTGGGTAAGCATTTTTTGGGTAAGCACGTATCATATACTCCAACAGATATTCATATAATCTAAATAAGTGAACATTATCATACCCAAAAAGTAACTACGTATGCATACAATTCAATAACAGCCTGCGTAAACCCTAGACTGTAAGAGGGCGCCGGAATCTGAGCAGAAAAGGAAGGGAGATCCGCCACTAAAACAACGTTCCCAAGCGGTTTCAGGGGAAGAAGAAGAGGGCAAAGAAAGGAGAAGTGGGCGCCGTTTGGGTAAGGTTGAAGAATAGGGCGCAAATGAAGGGGAAGTGGGCGCCGCCTTTAGCGGACGAAGAAGGAGTGCGCCGGCTTCACCGGAGGGAGAGGGTAAAGAAAGGAGAAGTGGGCGCCGGCTTTGTGGTACCAGTGGCGTAGCCCCTCCTCGTGTCAACCTTGACGGCGAAACCCTAGATCTCTCGCTTGCCCTTCTCCCGCTCGAAGGAAACCCTAGATCTCTCGCTCACCCTTTTGTGTCGGCTTGGTGGCCAAATGTCCTGGCGGCGAAACAGTGCTCCCTATCGTTGAAACTCCGGCGAATCTCCGTTTCATCCTCTATTTCTGCTTCTTCTCTTTCGTTCCTTTCTAGATCTGTTTTCTCTCTCTTTACAAGGAGAATGAATGTTTTCTCTTTCTTTCTCTACAAATAATACCAACAGTCATTTAATATTCAATTTTTTTAACAGCCCATACATCCATCTTTTCTTGGGAGGCCCACAAATACAGCTATTAATTTTTTTGCAGGCCTAAATTATACTAGGAGCCCACTTTGCAAAAGTAAAATTTTAGGAGCCATATTTCCCTCATTTTTTCTTAAATAGATGGCTGAGATTAGACGATATTAAAGGAGAAAAAAATCGTGTTATTAATGGAAGAAATATTCGCCGGACCTGACTCTATATATTCGGCGGTATAATCACATATATTCGACGGTATATTCACATATATTCGATGTCTACATGTTCACATGGTAATAACTGTTTACATATGGGTCAGGATCTCTCTCTATATATATATAGGGTGTGGTTCCCATGAGAACACCCCTAACGTGTATACATGAGAACAATCGTACACCGTTGGATGGTGAGTATTAAGGGTTGAGATTTAGAGTAGATATCATAATTAATAATAACTAAGAATAATAATAATTAGGAATACAACAATAACTACGAATAATCCACTCAACAAACAATAACTACGAATAATACATTAAACGATATGACACCTTCGTAACAAAACTAATAATAATTGCGAATTTGTTCTCATGTATACACGTTAGGGATGTTCTGATATGATCTATCCTCTATATATATATATAAATTTTGTTAAGTTGTACGGCCAAGTTGCTAAATTTCTCTGGATTTCGTGCAATACTCCTTGAACAACAACAACAGTGATCGTCGGCGAGCAAGGACAAGCATTATCACTTTGTTTTGATAATTAATAAATATATCATTAGGGGTAATATAAATATAATATATATAAAAAAAGCGGTGATATGCCATAAATTAGACTTTTTCATGCATAGATGACGACCAATTAGAATAATGCGTACATAGATGGTAGCAACCAACAATATTTGCAGTTTTCTTAATTGCATTTGGTTCTTTCAATTATTAGAAGAGAAATAGTTCAATAAAATTTAACTGTTGAGGGGTTAGAGGTCACACGAAAGCTACTGACGCACATTAAATTTGTGGCCCATACTAAGTTATATACTCTTAAATATAAGTACCGATCATGAGAACATGTAATTTCATATATACATGTAAGTGGGTTCATTCAAAATATAAAAAGTGGGTCCTTCAAATTTACTGTTTTGGCCCACTGTATACATAGGCGACGTCGGTTTAGGGTTTATTTGAATCTTGTGATTTATCGGGATTGTTATTTATCGAAACATATGTAAAGAACCATATGAGTGCGTCTTCGGATTGCGTTTTATGCCAAAATTCGAATGTCGGAGCAATGATCATAGCCACGAACGTTGGAAGTTCATGCAAGTTACGAGTGTGCGCCACTTGATCACATTTAAAATAATGAGTTTTTGTGTCGGTGTTGATTTTCTAGGGTTTCAGCACGCCGGGTGCTTGCGCAATATGCATGGAATGGGTACTACCGTTGCGCCTCGGAGACGCATCCTTATTGTGTGTGGAAGAACCTTCTTCATGTGTTCCGGGAAAATGTGGCAGGTCGACCGCCAAATAAATGAACGGGTGTGGATAAGGGGTTGAGTTTATATTGATTGGACTCTTCAACTCGGATGAGTATGTGATAAGATCGAGATCATATCATGATAAGATCAAGATCGTGATAATATCGTGGTCGTGATAATATCGAGATCGTGATAATATTAAGATCGTAATAATATCTTTATTAATTAATTTCCTATATATTATTAGTCATTATTCTCTTGTAAAGTCTATATAAAGGTTATTATAATATCAATAAAATTGTGGTTTTAACTTCACCTTTTGTGTGGTCTTCTCCACCTATCATGGTATTAGAGCGGCGATCCTATACCTATTGGCATTCTACGGTCACCAACCAACATCATAAAACAAAGCGCAACCCCAACCACTTTCGCTGAAGACTCATTACCTCAAATTGAATAAAAATATATTCAAAGGCAAGTCAAAATGAGCGTCATAAAAATACATGGCTCGCACTAGCTTTACACGTCCGCCGACCAACTGACGGATCTGTTTACAAAGGCTTTATGGTCTGAGTATCAATTTATCAAATCCAACCTCGATGTTGTGCGTCATTCACCACCGGCTTGAGGAGGCGTGATAAGTTCAAGATCATGATCGTGATAATATTAATTAAGATCGTAATAATATCTTTATTATTTAGTTTCCTATATATTATTAGTCATTATTCTCTCGTAAAGCCTACATAAAGGTAATTATAATATCAATAAAATTATGTTTCTACCTTCACCTTTTGTATGGTCTTCTCCACCAAAATCTATATGTATGGGCAAGAGTTCATGTCCATAAGAGTCGGAAAAGAAATAAAACTCAGACGAATATGGGCAAAACTTTAGACATGAAGATCCGAATCAAGTCCCAGAAAAAAAGCAAATTTTCAAAAAAAAAATCCGGTTCAAGTCTGGAGTTGGGCAGGTGTAGGTGTGACTAAGATACAGTTGTTCTAGTCTGTCATTTTAGACATTCAGTATTCATTCATTACTTACCATGCCTTCATTTGAAGTCGAAAGCGACGGTTGAATGAAGATCTGAAGGTTTGGAGTTTGGACATGGTGGTCCTAAATGCACAGAGCAAATAGATTGGATTTCCTCCGACAGATTGTTAGACTCATCAACGCGGTTGAAGACCGTCCTCAATTTGGATCATATAGACTATACTATCTTCACTTCAAATGAGTATTTATTATACACTTTTAAGTAAACTCATACAACTTTCAATAAGGAATTCACCCATCTCCCAAAGGACCCATTTCATTACATCATGGGTCCAAACATGAATTAATGTTTCAAGATTTGGTGTCTGCAAAATTACCCATATCACTTAATACATTCGATGCGGGACCATCCTTGATAGCATCAACGTCTACGCTACATGGATCAGTCACTAATCTAGAAGCGAGAGAAGCTCAATGAAGGAGCGCTTACAAGTTGCAAATATGGGGCGAATTGATGGAATGGAAGATTGCATTACAGATGAAGAAAATCGACCGATTTTCCTGTAGAAAAACTCGATCGAATATTTGTGTCCGATTTCCTTCAATGGAACGAGTTGCAAGAGATTCGGTCATGATCTTCTATCTTTTGTCAATTATATCTTGTAATAATTTTTTAAATCTCTCAGACTATCTTAAGGAATTAGTTAGATTATATTTTTTTAGATTTTATATTTATATCTTTTAAAAGATATCTTTCCTATATCATCTTTTCAAAAGATATATTTTATAGATCATATCTTTTTAGATTTTATATTTTATATTTTTTAAAAGATATCTTTTTTACATTATCTTTTTAAAAAGTATATTTTATAGATCATATTTTTTTAGATTTTATATTTTATATCTTTTAAAAGATATCTTTCCTAGATTTTCTTTTAAAAAGATATATTTTATAGATCATATCTTTTTAGTTTTTCTAGTTTTATTAGGTTTAATCTTCCCTTTAAATAGCCTTAGAGGGGGAGAGATTGTTTAGATTAGATTTGAGATATTTTCCACATATTGTTTGAACTTACGACTTCGTTTACGGAGTACGTATTTTATTTATTGCTATTCAATCAAAGGAGAGTTTTGGTTGAATTGTTGTTACGTTCTTGCTAGATTGTGCTTGTCTGTGTTAATCTTGTTGAAGGTTGGTGCTCCTGGTCGATCCTAGTCCCTCCTTGTACTTGTTTTACTTAGAAGACTTGGGTAATGTTAAAGAAGTGCGGTTTAAGGTGATCTTCTCGTTCAAAGGTTTTGACACATCATTGGTCAAGGACTATTTGCGGAAATATCTTGGTTCATATCTTACTATATTTTCCATTTATTATTCCATAATCATCTTCTTATCTTTCCAATGCATTCACTAATCCGTATTTTGAGTTCATCAAAAAATTGATTTGTTCTTGAGATAAATCGTCCGATTTTTCTATAGAACAACCCGATTTTTATTTCGGTTAAGGACTTTCAATCTAGATCGGGTCTGCGGCTTATCCCCACATCAACATTACTATTATTGTATAAACCGTTCATGTTTGAAAGAATTTGGTCAAATAGACTATTTTCTATTTTCATTAGGTATGTGTACCCCTTCAATTTTATCACTTTCATTAAATTGAAGTTGGAAGGTAAGGAGTTTGATTAGCGATATATTTAATAAACACATTTATACCATGAACCGATTACCAGAGATAAATCTCAAAAAGACTTACTTACGTACCTAATTTGGCCTAATTGTGTAAACCGTTTCATATTTTCATGTGTTTTGTATAGTTAAAGTGTAAGTTTGTGTAAGTATTACTACGTGTGTATTTTGAAAATATTTTGTATAGTTAAGGTTAAATTTGTGTAGCTTACGTGATCAATGCAAGTAGTTAGGTAGATTTTTTTTTAACAAATTAACAATAAAATTACACAAAATGATCCAATATATTATTGTATATACACAAAGTTAATCCGAGGTTTACTAGAAGTGTTATTGGGTTTATGTAAGTTAAAAAAAAATATTACAACACAAGTTTTTTTTAGACTCGTGATCTAAAGATTATAGGTTCGAATCCTAACTACGATTTGTAGAGAAAATTTAACTTTTACTACACGGCTAAAATTCAGATGTGTAAAAGAAAAAAATTGTTCAATGATTGTAAAATCAATATTTACTCGAATACTTGTGTTGTGTTTTATAATTTTCCAATGGACGATAATTTCGTTATCATTTGGTGTTTTATAAGATTAGTTAAGTTATAAGTGATATTAAAAATATATCTATTTTTGAATTATTAAAATTGTAATATTTATATTTTCTTACAAGAATATATTTTAATAAACGTAATTTTTAGTCACAATTAAATAAAACGTTCATCTAAAATATTTTTTGTTTATAGTAATTTATAATTTTAAAATATCATTAATTTATAACACATTGATTCATGTACTATTATTTTTATATATCATAATATTATAACTTTAAAATTAACATTAATATTTGACGACGACAACTTTTAGTTCAAAAGTTTATACAAACAACTCTCATATTTATTTCTTTATTTATTATTTATTCATGCATTTCTTTGTTCTACAGTAGTCACATACGTTTGGATGTACTTTTATTACCTGTATATGTTTTAAATTATAAAAACGTAAAGTTTGAACTAATAAAATACAAACTTTGAATTAATATTATAAAATTTCAAAATATATAATTTTATTAGTCTCGATAAAAACACAATAGGTATAAACTAATATTACAAAATGTTTAAACTAATGAAACTCTACGTATAAAATAATAGTATAAAAATTGTGAACTAACAAATATTATAAAGATAGTATACTAATAAAATTCGTGTTCTATAAACATTAATTGAAAATAATACAATAAAGATATGAACTGTTGAATATGTGAACTAAATTGACCCAAAAAAAATCTTTAAATAAAAAAATGGTCTAAAATTATAACAACTATGTTTTTTTAAAGATTTAAAAAATAAATTATTAAATACTTTGTACACTAGAATATAATTTAATTATTTTTAAAATATCATTGGTTATTTTCAAAAATAATTTAAATGTGTACTATCGAATATAACTCAACTACTTTATTTTTTTGTTATTTTATAAAGAAGGTAATTGAAGTTCACTCGAACGAAATTAAATTCTTTCATGGGAAATGATCATGGCAGTATCACGTTATGTTATGTTCCTTCTCATCATTGATATACTATTGAGTATTGAATCCACCCCATAGAGCATGGCCCCAAAAATATGTTAATTATTTGGGGAGTCTTATCAACCAATATAGAATCATCATGCCATCAAATGAGATCTCTTTGCATATACTTCACATATATGTTACAAATATTGATTTATTATGGTGTGAGATAGGATCCTTTTGTGTTCATTAATGTGGAAGTTTTCGGGCTATTTTACTACAAAAAAGCTAAATGCACGAGGTTTGTTTTACTAGCGTAAAAAACAAACGCATTCTGCTGGCGCCTCAACAAGTAAAAAAAAAAAAAGAATTTGAGCGTCAGCGCCTTGCGAAGACGCTCAAATCTTTAATAAAAAAAAAAGGTAAAAGTAGGAAGGCGCTCAAATCTTTAATAAAAAAAGGGTGCGTCGGCGCTCAAAACCCTGTTTTTTCTTATTTTTACCCTTTTTATTTATTTTAAGATTTGAGCGCCGTCGCAAAGCGCTACTTGAGCGCCACCGCAAAGCGTTCATATTCGATACCAAGTAAATTTAAAATTGTGTATATAACGCACCCTTTTTACTATTTAGACATGAGAATTTCCATTTGCCTATTCATAACTTCCAAATTAAATGTGGTAAGTATCATCACCAACTATTTTGTTGTATGTGGATCTCACAAAGTATTAGTTTTTGTGTTGTCAAGAACTATGTTATCATCAATCCAAAGTCATTAATCATGTTGTTACTAATGTTTGTGTTCATAAAAGTGTTGTGTTGTTATCAACTGTTTTGTCACCTATCCAATGACATTAACTATAATGATACCATCACCAATTGTGTTGTTATCAACCCAATATTACTAGTTATCCAACAGTGTAAAAAATTATTATTTTAATAATAAAAAGTTTTATGGTTTAAAAAATAGTGTAAGAAATAAAGATTTATTGGTTTTAATTGTGGGAGCTCTATTTCAAAAATTCTGCGACCACAACGCGTCACGTCATCAACCGTGCTCTGTTTTAGTAAGTAGAAAAATAAAGATTTTTCTTGGATTAAATTTTTTTTACTAAATCACAAATTAAGCCAAAATTTTTTTTTTTATTGAAACAAAATCTAAAAAAAATCTTTTTTAACTAATTGTTTAAAAAATTAATCCAAAATAAATTAAGTATATCACGTTCTAGACTTCTCTTGTACGTTTTAAATTAAAAAATATCAAAATCTAATAATATCTACTGATTCTACAATTTACGTAGGCTAATCATAAAACCTAACTTCTTCAGTACATTTTATCTCTCCTCCACGTTTTATCTCTCACGCTATATATGTAGATAATATCTCATCCTGTTCCATTCAATTTTTGTCTTCCAATATTGATCATATTTCTTCATCTTTTTCAGGGTTGTGATAATTTGAAGATCGGATATTTCAAAGTTGATTCGTCTGAATTTTCAGGTTATACCCTACGTTGTTATCCTGTTACTATCATTCCTTTTTTTATACGAATTGTCAATCGTCGCATTCGTTTCTTTATTGTTTATTCATTCCGTGATTTATTTTCAAGAACTGATGTTTGAACAACTTACAAGAACAAATGATTCGATATCTTGAAAAATAACCCATACATTTTCTTATCTTTTTTTTATTTATCCTTACTGTAAACCCTAATACTTTTAGTTTTTTACAAAAAAGTTTAATGAAGCTTCAAATTTGTTAGGTTCATTTTTTTTATCTTCTTTCGCCGCTCCTGCATCCTCCACTTTCTGTTTCGAAATTTTCATATAAATTTGCACTTTTTAAAAATAAATAAGTTTCACTGTTTACGAAATATCGATTATAAATTTCTTCATTTTAAAAAAATTCGATTACTAAGAGAATTCGATTACGACTATTTTAAGGTATTGTTCAGATTCACCGATGTTCATATTTTATTTTTAAAAAATAAATATTTTTTTTATAAAAAAATCGATATTTGTTGTTGTTTTCGAAATACCGAATACAAAGCTGCACTTTTTTTAAACAAAAATATTTTTATTTTTAAAAAAATCGATTACTAAGAAAACTCGAGTACAATATTTTTTCGAAAAAGCTAAATGCACGAGGTTTGTTTTACTAGCGTAAAAAACAAACGCATTCCGATGGCGCTCAACAAGTACAAAAAAAAAAAAAAAGAAAGAATTTGAGCGCCGGCGCCTTCCGAAGGCGCTCAAATCTTTTATAAAAAAAAGGCAAAAGTAGGAAGGCGCTCAAATGTTTAATAAAAATTAAGGGCAAAAATAAGAAAAAACAGTTTTTTGGGCGCCAGCGCCATGCGCCGGCGCTCAAAACCCTATTTTTTCTTATTTTTACTCCTTTTATTTATTTTAAGATTTGAGCGCCGTCGCAAAGCGCTCAAATCTATTTGAGTGCCACCGCAAAGCGTTCATATTCTATACCAAGTAAATTTAAAATTTTGTATATAACACGCTAATGTATAGTTCAACATGTACAAATATTTTTTTAGCTTGATTCGATTTCCTAAAATAATTTCCAATTTTTTTTATATGTTACCATTTTACTAAAATAAATTTCTAAATTTTCAAATCTTTTTATGAGAAAATGTTAAATCTAAACAACTACCTTTTTTTTTTTTTTAGTATCACTTTTTATTTAACAATATTTTTCTTTAATATAAAATTTTATTTGTTTATTTAATAAAAACTCGAGTCGTTGTTTTTGTATTTGGTATTAACTGCACATTTTTTTAAACCAAAATCTATTTATTTAATAAAAAAATTTGATTACTAAAAAAACTCGTTTATAACATTTTTT
>BSUD01000004.1:149387147-149398078 GCA_033239045.1 Fagopyrum esculentum | reverse complement strand
CATTTGAAAAAAAAAACAACCCATCAATTACGATTTTTTTTTGGAAAAAAAAGTTCGATTTTTAAAAATATTATTACTTTTTTACAAAGAAATAACTATCACTGTTATTACTGACATTTTTTAACAAGAATTTTTTTTTAAAAAAATTATATCTTTTATAAATGTTATTGGTCATTTATTTTTTCAATTGGCCATATGAACGATGATGATCGTACAAGAAGATAGGTAGATATTTGTTTAAAAATAATTTGATTTGTTAGATGCAGTCAATCCATATTGTTACGATTTATAAAAAAAATTTATTAAAAAAATCGTGATCCAAATCGTTGGTTACTTTTATAACTAATATTATATGTACAAATAAGCTGAAAAATGTGTATAATATGTGCTAATATTTTATATTTATATATGTATAACATTTATATTTTTTCGGATTTGATTAATCTTAACTACAGACGACTCATGAGAATCAAGTATTAGTTTTAGATTTTTTTAAATATGTTTTTTATATTCATGTTAGACTAAACAGAATGTATTGCTTGAACTCCCGAGAGTATAATGAACTTTTATTTCTTTGGTCTATGTAAGGGGTCGGGCTATCCTCTCATTGATTACTACTTAGTCCATTTTCTTATTAATAAAAGCGCGTCCATTTTCTTATTAATAAAAACGCGTCCAAATGTATCGGAGACCACCGACTCTCTTTCCAACTAAATTTTTATTAAATAAAATAAAATTAATGGTTAATCGTCCATATAACATATGAGAAAAGTGAAAAAAAGAAAGAATAACAATTACCCGCACAAGGTGCAGGATATAAACTAATATTTTTGGAAAAGTCAATCAGGTAGTCGATTCTCTCATTTTTATTGACAATTATTTTTGCCGCTAATGTTGGTGCTCTCCGAGTTGTGTAGAAGCTCATAAGGTTTATGCTTTGCGGCGATTGATTGAAAGTATTGCCCCTTCGTAACGGTCTCTGTATATTGATTTCAAACGACCTCTCGAGCTACGGAATTGTTTATCGGTGCCTCGGATCCTTTTCTTTCTAAGAAAAATAAAATTCCAAAATCACAACCTTCCCCCACAACACAATTATGCTTTCCAAATGAAACTATTCAATATAGCCAACCTAACAATGAAGAATAGTGCATAAAATATACTTTTTCCTGTCATAAAATGATAAGAAAATGAAGCCTACCATTATGTATGTCACATGCTAACATATATATATAGAGTGAGAAAACAACAATCTAGTGTGGGTAAGGAACCTAGTAAGTAGTGGTGCTTAAGGCTCAACCCAGACTGGACATGAAGCTTCTCAATGTTATGCAAACACTAATAGACAAAATTGATGAATAAAGTAGGTGTGATTTGCTAAAAGAAGATGCTTTGGCCCATAATCATTTCTAAAGTTTATACAAAACAATTGAGTTATACTGTTGAAATTGAACACTCAAGTCTTATTACATAATCCAATGATCATATGTGGACATGTAAATGGAGCTTTCTGTGATTCAAGCCACTCATACATGATATATATACCTACTCACAATATATTATATTCTATTTCCATGGAGGATATATCACCTAGTTCAAGTTACAATTATTTTTTGTATCATAGAAACTAATAATGTATGTGTTGATTCATCACATCAAAGATATTTGTATTCAAATTCCCTTTTAAGAGTGATGAGGTGTTCGAGTTCGAGTTCCGCAAACTCTTTAAAGAACGAATTTTTAGGCTATAGAGTCTTCTATAAATTATTGAATTATAGATTTGTGACGAACTGGATCACCAATTTTCGTGTTATTTTTTAACTTAGGCCCGTTATAGTACTTGTGAAGTCACAACTATATTTTTTTACCAAAATTACAGTATGAATCCTTTTGAAGATCCAAAAGATATAACATACAGTAAAAATAGAAAAATGCACCATAACAAAGACAAACACCATAGAAAGGTGGAGATCAAAAGGCTATAAATTTCCATCCAATAATTCAAAAGTCTGAAACCTGTGACTTGTAAATAGACCAATTGGAAAAGACATAATATTCAATTTTCATTTTTATGTAAAATATATTTTAAAAGAAATTTTCATTCTTGCATTATTCACCTGATCAATGTCACTCTCAGGAAGCATCTTTCAATGGCTGAAATTTTTTTCTCTTGACAGGCAATTGAGCTTATGACACCTAGACTATAATGAACACAAGTTTGCCAAAAAGTAACTAAATTTGGGTAATCGAATAATGTCTCTTTTTCAAGTTTGAACCTTTAGAAATGGCCAAGATTAGTGAATCCATGTTGCTTTCAGTGTAGATGCATTTACTTTTAATCCATTTTTAACTGCACTTTCACTCCCATTGGAGAATGACTCATTGACACACATTTAAGGTGAACCCTTTTTCACTTGGGTTATAATTGATGTGAAAATTTTTTAGGAATCGTTTGGAAGTCACTAATCTATCGGAATTGAAGATTAAGTTTATTGGTAGTTGAGATAACAAAGTTTATTGGAGCCAACGTAGAAGTAAAATTACCACAAAAGGGTTTATTTTATATTTAAATATGAATTTTTGTAGGGTTATATTGTAATATATCATTCTATAAGCTAAAGCATCCCGTAAACTTGTGAAAAGGGTTTCCAAACGCACCCTTATTCTCCGTAAATTTGTTCGTGTACCCGTTTTGAACAAATTCTGCAGCGTATAACATTGGTCAGGATCATGTCTTCTTACCTTCACCTCAATGACATGTATAGACAGAAAAAGGGTAGCATCTATGTATACAAAATCAGACAAGTAAATCAGGAAGTCAATTTGTAGACAATTGTATGAATCATCAACACTTGTCAATATGCAAAATTTGCTTCAAAAAATCAATCATACACAAGAGCCTAGCCTAGGTTACATTTAGTATTAGGTAATATATATTGCCAAACTTATTTCATTGCTTTCTATATTGTTCATCAATGTCATTTCTGCAAATTGGGTCCCATTCCAAAGCTTTGCTTCATTTCTTTTTAAGTACTGTACTGTTATACTATTCATCTACATTTCCTTTTTCTACTTAGCATATTTTCTATATATTGTGTCTTCTACACAATTCTCTTTGCATCTCTTTTCACCATGGCTCACTACTTTCTCCTCTTCCTTTTTCTTATGATAATCACATTTTTAACTCCAACATTTGCTTATTCACCACCAAATCCTGGCTATTATCCAAGTACTAAGTTCAAGTCAATTAGGTTTAATCAGGGTTTTAAGAATCTATGGGGTTCTCAACATCAGAGAGTAGATCAACATGCTTTGACTCTCTGGCTTGATAGCAGCTCTGGTTGGTCTCTAATCACTTTTCTTTGTTTGTATGTATAATGCGGATTTTAAATTTTACATTTGTACAGGAAGTGGGTTTAAGTCAGTTAAACCCTTTCGCCATGGATATTTTGGTGCTTCAGTAAAGCTTCAACCTGGTTACACTGCTGGTGTTATAACAGCATTCTATGTAAGTTAATTTTGGTAATTATTCTTTACACACTTAACATTCTAGAATTTATGGTAACAGAAGGTCTTGTTTTGCAGCTGTCAAACAATGAAGCTCACCCAGGATTCCATGATGAAGTAGACATTGAATTCCTTGGAACCACATTTGGGAAACCTTATGTGCTACAGACAAATGTTTATATAAGAGGAAGTGGTGATGGGAAGATCATTGGAAGAGAGATGAAGTTTCATTTATGGTTTGATCCTACAAAGGCATTTCACCATTATGCTATCCTTTGGACCCCCAAAGAGATCATGTAAGATTTCATTATTGCCCTAGTTTTGAGATCCAAACCTGAAGAGATAAGTGGATTTCCAATGTGTTTGGTTTGTTTTGATTTCAGATTCTTGGTGGATGATATTCCAATAAGGAGGTATCAAAAGAAGAGTGCAGCAACTTTCCCAATGAGACCAATGTGGGTATATGGATCAATATGGGATGCATCATCATGGGCAACAGAAGATGGTAAATACAAGGCTGATTATAGGTACCAACCTTTTGTGGGTCAATACACAAACTTCAAACTCGCTGGTTGCTCAGCCTATGCACCGATGTGGTGCCACCCAGTTTCGGTTTCCCCCTCCGGCTCTGGTGGCCTGAGTAAGCAGCAGTTTTGGGCAATGAGATGGGTTCAGAGAAGATATATGATTTATAATTATTGCAAAGATTCAAGCAGAGACCATTCCCTTACACCGGAATGCTGGTGGCGTTAAAGATTTACTGTGTTTCTTGTTTGGTGAAGGAGGAAGTTGAAGTTGAAAATTCTACCTGAGAAGCTTGGAAGGATTAATACTGAACAAAATGGAAATATTTGCTCATTTTTGTTATATTGTATTATTATTTTTTGGGGAAGTGGGTTTTGTATAGGAGGGTAGCATTGTGATGAGTTCCACCTTGCAATAATAGATGTGAGAAAGAATGTGCATCCGAACCTCCAACAAGGGGAAGAAGTTCAAAACAAGAAAAAATGTCCTTCGAGTATATTGTCTTTTTGTGTGATGAGCCTTCAATAAATTGTCACTTCACTGCCCCTAAAGCCAACCCCAGCGGGGTCTTTTCTTGTTTGATTTTTAATGCTTTTGCTAAGACAGTGTAGGAAATCAATATGTATGATGTTTGTTGTTATGGCACAAGTTGTGATCACTAGCATAAGCACCGCAGAAAACGAGTTTTGAGATCATTGGGTAAAACAAGATTTGCTATGAAGACATTTCCTTTATAACTTATAATACAATCAACTATTATTAACCCTTTGAAACAGAAGATCTGAGATTTTGACACCTTATATTCGAAAAACCCTGTTATCTGAAGTTAGTAGGACCATTTAAAACATATTAATGGATGCCTACTGCCTTCAAATTCATATTTACATGCATCTAATTCAACCAGGTATCAAATCTAGCTACATGGTACTCTTTGTTGATACAGCAACATATTCCTGCATTTGCTTCATGGCCTACCTAAATTAACCATTAGCTATCCGATATAATCCGCATCCAATAAAATCACTGCAATTTTTAAAGTTTCATTTGGCTTAGTGCATTTGATGGTTCAGGATTCTCAACTGGATCGCGTCTTTCATCAGCACCAGCTTGGATTACGATATCTTTTGCCACCCCAGCTTCAGCCTGTAACCATAGATATTGTACAGATGGTGAGTCCTTCACTGATACAATAATCACTTTGATATGTCATAGAGGTCTGTAATCAGGGGTAAGCCCACTTTTGTCTTACTAAAAAAGAAAATTAACAGAAGCTGGTGTCCATCATGGGCAAATTATTTTCCAGAGAATCTAAACCAAAAACTTTATATTTGAAATTTGAGCAATTATGACAGGTACCTCTTTATGCTGGTTCAGCTGTTGCTTAAGATCTGCTTCCTTTTTCTTCCACTCGGCTTCCTTTATCAACCAATCAGCATCCTTCATATTTATGGTATGAAGAGGTTATGGATAATCTTGCATCAGTAATTCAGTATATATCAATTTCAATTCAAGGATGGTCATCTATAACCACTAGAGATAATAACTATATCTCACCGGTAAAAAAACAAACTGGAATCCTAGTTGCCTCACTGATATAGTGATATGTACATTCCATCTTTGTATCATATCATGAAAACGGTTAATGTTCCAACCTAGCTTGGGGGTGGGGTATATATAGTAGCTAACAATGGGCTAACTTATAAATCAACTCGTCACTGGGCAAATAAAAATATTGCAGTCTTCGCACCCCAAAATTTAAGGGAAGTAGTCCATCGCTTCAAGGTTAAGGTTCTTAAGATGGGATCTTATATGCAGTGCAACTAATAGTGGTATAATGCAGTATTATTCAATTCAAGGAACCATGTCTTACAACATCTAATCTAAAAGCACAAAATAAAGGCAGCAGTTAAAAGTTCTCAAACTGACAATTTAACAGGGAAAGGGCAACTCTATGCAAAAACTTCAACGACGGCAGGTTGTATCAGAATTTATATCAAAAGGAACAAAGAGGATAAAATGTTACCTTCAATTCTAAAGAAGCGCATTTAGCTTCAAGAGACTTCACTTTCTGCAAAAATGTAGAATTTGAATTAGTAACCAACACAATCAAGTTTACAGAATTTTCTCTGTACTGTTCCTACATGCTACAGATAATGAGAAGATAAGTGTATACTGAATTCTTACTTATATAGTAGAATATTTCTTACTAAAACAAATTAGCAAAAGCAACAGAAAAATCAACCTTTTGCAATTCTTCAACCCCAGTAGTCGGAAGTTGCATACCATAAAGCCGTCTGACATCCTCTAACTCACATTCATCGTTACACTGTGGGCACTGAAATAAAGAACAGTGCATTGCCACACATCAGTGAGCAAACAATGTGGAAATGTAAAACTTAACATTATAAAAAGAAAGAAAAAAAGAAAAAACCTTCTGTGAATTTGGTCGTTGCAGCCAAATTGTAATGCAAGACAGACCATAGAGGTGGCCACAAGGAAGACAACTGCATGCATCAATAAATGAAGTACATGCTTGAGATCATCCGTGAAATTCAAAAGTCAGTTGTATGTTCTAACCGACTTAACAGACAGTAAGCAAATACAGTGTGGTTACACTTCACAGAAACCCAATAAAATTACATCAGCATAAAAATGAATCTTCTAGTCATAATCTGTCCAATCCGACATAACAATTCAGATAAATCATCATTTCAGCACCAAATAACTGCAGCATTATTTCAGCACCAAATGACTACAGCTTCTAATAAAAGAAGACTCAATATACTAACACCACCAACATTCGTAATTATCTCATCAGCGTAAGCCTTGATCATATCATAAATTTCAGCACAGATGAATGACTATGAAGGTAGTAGAATTCGGACCCGAAAATGTAGCAGCTAGCAGGAAACTCGCAAGATTATCATAAACCTCAACATAAATCATCCTTCCAACATCAAATGACCATATCTTCCGATTAGGTTTTTATCTCATAAGCTATCACAGACAAAATGACCATCCGGCAAAGACTTGCCTGAACTTTTTAGTGTTTGACCGAGTGCTTGTGAAGTTAAGAGAATGTCGGACCACAAATAAGAGGTAACAAGTCATCAAATATATACATACAACAATATTATCAACCATCCCAATGAGTTGCAGTTATGAAGCAAAATTGCAAGCATTACCATGATCATAATCGAGAAGGAATCAGTCATACCAAACACAATGTTGCCCTTCTCCAGTCCAGTTTTCGTAGCAAATAGGGCAAATTGGACCTTGAAAACCATTCCAACTTGAATCGTTACTTCCGCTGCTTCCAGCTCCCTTGGACGCAACTCCATTCCCATCACTTGCAATGGAATTGTTCTCCGTTGGTCTGGACGTAGCCGTTCCATCTCCGCCTTCTCTCAAATTCCTTCCAAAACCTCCAACTCCTCCAACTCCTCTCTCATCTCCGCTCAAATCCGACGATTCACCTTCAAGATGGAGAGATCGCGGTCGAGTACGAATCACCGGAAATCGTCCTAGAACTGTTGGCCGCGGGAAGTACACCGGAGGCGCGACCGCAAATTCATCCTCAGAATCCGTTTGGTCTTCATAAAAATCTTCGTTACCATAAACGTCATCTCCCTCGTACTCTCCTATAGTTGATCTTCTTCCTCTTCATCTTCGAATAGTTGATCTTGATTCTCTTCATCTTCGAAGATAACATCTTCTTCTACTTCTTCCTCCTCCTCGTCCTCAAAATCAACCAGGTCTTCGTCTACTTCATCTAAAATTTCTATTCCATCTTGATCTACCACTATATCTTCTTCCTCATCTTGTTGTTCACCGTATTCCATCACTTCTTCCTCATCGTAATCTTCCATTTCATCCTCCAAGTCCTCTTCTACTTCTTCCTCATCTTGAAATTCTTCTTCATCGCCGCCGTCTTCCTCTCCGCCGTAAAGGTGGTTTTCGTAGTCATCTTCTTCGTTGTCGTATACATTGCCGTCTGAAACGAATTCGTCCTCATCATCCGAAAAGTTATCGAAAAAATCATCCATTGTTGTTGGTGGGTGGTGATGGATTGCAACTCGGAGGGGATACGAAGCAGCGTCTGCCCTCGCAGGGAGAAAAGGGGCGATGAGAGAGAAGGAGAATAAAAAAGGAGAGAGAAGCGTAGACGGAAACAAAGACTTGGGAATTAGGGGAAGAGTGGGTCTCCACCAAGTTTCGGGCGGAAGAGAGTGTGTCCGAGTCCGCTGAACCCAATATCGTATATTCGTATACACGGACTACCTTTTCGGCTTTTCCCGTTCTTTTGAGGAGGAAACAAATCGGATTTTTTCAAACAATAATAAAAGGAATAATTCTTAAAGTAGAAAGGGTGACATCCATGAGAATAGGAAGCATTTCGGTTCGGGAAGAAAGGGTGATATTTATGCGAATACGAAGATTTTAGGTTCGGGTAGACCAATCGGTGATTTTTCATTCATCCCTCCTCTTGTTACCTCTTGTCATTGTCTCGCTCTTGATACTCTTTGCCGCTCGACTCAACATCTCCTGGTCAGAAGAGCCAACATCTCCTCGTCGGAAGGCTTTTGTAGATCCGCTTTCGAACCTTTCTCAAAGCTTTAGTTATCAAAAGGTCCAGAAGGATCACATCGACGAGAGAATATTCCAGAAAGTTTACGTGGCTTGAACAATTCGGAGTGATGATTGCGGAGTGATACGATCAAATATATTTTAACGAATTATATTGGTTGTTACGTTCAAATTTTGTTTGATACGTTTACGTCTCCTCATCTTTTATTTAAACATTCATTCACATTAATAAACACAAGCTTTCACATCATCGTCTCTTTACATGTTATATGTCATATCTTTCCTAAAACATACACACGCTTCCACCAAATCGGTTCGATGACTTCTCTTGCCACTCTTACACCGGCATCACCCTACCGATAACCCGGGGCAATTTATAGGTCCTCTACTACTTACCACATAAAACTATGATGATGGCTAACGCCTTCGCCATCAAACCCAAGTTAGACTTCATCAATGGCAAGATTACTTGCCCAACATCAACATCGGAGGACCATCCATATTGGTTCAACGTCAACTCGATGCTCAACGGTTGGATTATGTAATGCATAGAACTAGGCCTACGTAATCTTCTTCCCATGGTCAAATAATTATGGGATGATCTTAAGGCTCGGTTTGACACCAGCAATGGTCCATAATTGATGCAAGTTAGAGCAGAACTCTCAAAGTGCCTCTAGGATGGCCAACTAGCATCCAACTACTTTGGTCGTTTGAAGAAAATATGGGAGGAAATATCCTCCCATAAAACAAGAAACCCCTCTCTATGGATGACCAACTAGTATCCACAGTCAAAGAATTATGAATGGAACAATTGTTGTCAACAAAAAAACAAGAACCCTCTCTATGGGAAAATATTGCACCACTATTTTCAAAGAGATCGAAACATTTAGATCTATATTTTTTTAGATCTTTTATCAATTCAATTTAGTTTTTTGGGTTTTCACATCTATTGGGCCGTTTGGTATCGATATATGATTAAAGGTATCATGTGTGAATATCAATATATGGGTATCAAATTGATATCCGATATCCTTGTGTTCGTATCAAGAAGAGAAAGAAAGAGGGATTTTGAAAATCCTTGAACTTTCGATGGATAAACCACCAGCGGTTCCGGCAAGGCGTCAACTGTTGTAGGTCGGAGGTGGCCAAAAGAGGGATGGATGGAGGCGTCTGAGCAGGGCAACAACGGCACAAGGCGTTCGCGACCTCACGCGAAGAGGACAACAACGGTGGCGACTTCTTGCTTTGGTCAGCGGCAGTAGTAGCAGTCGGTGGCTATCCCGGTTGGCGGCGGCATGAGACGGGAGAAGGGAAGGAAGTATGAGTTGCTCTTGTCTGAGGAAGAAAAAAGAAAGAAAGTTGGGAAATTTCGAGAGAGAAGATAGGAAGCAGTTGGTCTCTCCTGAACCTCCAAAAATATTGGTGTATCAAAAACGGGAAATTCAGATATCACGGTACCAATTTGATATTGATACCTTAAAATGCAAAACATCGGGTATGGGTATGTGTGATATTCATACTCATACCTTTAATCAAAATATCAATAACAAACAACCCCTTAGTTTGCTTATGAGAATCCGTTAACATTATGCCGTCAACGGAAAATTACAAACACTAACACGATAACTGCCCAATCTCTCTCTCCGCTTTATCATGGTTGAGCTCCACCGGATCTGGATTTTTAGTTGAAGCTCGCAACCGCCGCTAATTGATATCCCTCGTATTAACAACATTATAAATCAAGCACTTCATATAACAAAATGAGACGGTTGTCAAACAATAAAGTTTACGACCGCTAATCAACAAACATCAAAGTTTACAAACTCTATTAAAAACATTGATCAAATAACATATTGAGACGGTTGACAAATTCATGCATCCCCCGACACTGTTTCACTTTCTTTTTTGTTTTGGTGGCTATATGTCTTGGTGATTGGTTCTTCGTCTTGCAAGACGGGTTGAACCTATTTCATTTGGAGGAGTTGTGGACATGTGATTGAAATCTAAAGGCTCAAGAGAGAGTTCAAAACTGAGATTTCCACTAGTAGTCCTTGAAAGCTTTCTTGTGCACCTCAGATACTGACATGGTATTTTTGTTTCTCTCTTCTTTGGTTGTCCGATGTTTTGTCATACTTTTCTCTTTGATCGTTGCTCAATGTTTTAAAATTTCATCGATTGTTGCATTGTGTTTGTATGGAACTCTTTTTTCTTATCGTTCATTTGTCAAAAGACTCAAAACATGACGGTTAATATGCGTGACACTTTGTGGACTCTCAATTCGCTAGTTTTTGCTAGTGAATCGAATTCCCCCC
>BSUD01000004.1:149198542-149386958 GCA_033239045.1 Fagopyrum esculentum | reverse complement strand
CCCCCCTTCAAAATATATATAGATGAATATGTTTGGGTGAGAGCCATTATTATGGAGAGGAAGGATAATCTATCTCAATCGGATGAACAAAAATCAACGGTTGTGATAAGAACAAGATTTTTATCATTTTTTCAAAAATTGGTTACATTAATGCAATTTTCTTTGAATGTTGAATGATAAATGTTAGTTATTTTAAAAGATTTATTACCTTTTTAATAGCATAACATAAACGTTAAGTTCATCATGTTCAATTAAAAATACACGAGAAATCGATGTCTATAGCTTTGTTTTAGTTAAATTTAATGAACAAGAACGTTCATGTACAGGAGCGTTCAGTCACATAAATATATATACCTATACTAAAACAGAAGACACTAAAACTGATATGGCGTCCTCACAAATTTTGTAGGGTTAAATCTTTTCTAAAGAACTAACTAGGCTATAAAATATTTTTTACTAAGCCAAAAATAAATAAAAAATTCATAAAGTTAAAAAGAAAGATTTCGGGTTAACTTGTATAAATAGAAGGCCTGAAAATTAAACAAATCAATATAATTTTTATTTTCATAACGGATACAAATCATACATTTATTGGTCTTTTGGCTAAGTTGTACTATAATTTTTATTCATAACGGATTAATATCCGTTATATGAATCGTTGACCTACTGTTTTTTGGGTTGCTAAATATTTTCAAAAGTTTTTCCTCTTGGTGCCCTCAAGGTTTTGACTTATGCCCTTGGTATCCACTAAGTTTCAATAATCCTCTTGGTACCCTCATGGTTTTATATGTTTCCTCTTTATAACCATTCTTAATATATTACATTAAAAATTCATTATAAAATAATTAAAAAATCAGAAAATTAATTTTAAACTAATTTTGACCACATTAAGTATTAAACTAATAAATTTATTAATGAATTATATTAATTATATTTTTAATTAAAAAAGTAAATGAAAGATAAATTTATTTTTTAATGAAAATATATATTTTTTAATTTCGGATTTAAAATAAAATTAAAAATATTTAAATTTTTTTAATAGTCTAGAAATTTAAAATTATTGTAAAATTTTTTTTAAGTTCTATAATATCTTAATTCGAAAATTTTATTGTATTTTTATATTTCTATTTCTTTAGTTTACAAATTCTTAAATTAAATATATATATATATTATATATAATTTTTTAATAAAATTCGAATTCAAATAAATGAAATAAATTAAATTCAAAAAAATATTTTAATATATTTTTAAATTTTTAGAAACTTAAAAAATCTTTTAATTTAATTTTATATATTTTTTATTTTAAATATAAGATAAAAATTATTTTAATTCATGAAATAAATATTACCTTAAATTCAAAATATAATTATATATAAAAATAAATTCTATCATAAATTTATTAGATTATTTTTTTTAATGAGGTCATAATTAATTTTAAATTTATTTTTCTCATTTTTTTGTTATTTTGTAATGACTTTTTAATGTAATATATCAAGAATGAGTACAAGGAGGAAACAAATAAAACCATGAGGGTACCAAGAGAATTTTTGAAACTTTGTGGATACCAAGAAGATATGTCCAAACCTTGAGGGCACCAAGAGGAAAAATCCTATTTTCAATGATTTTGCTATCCCACATCGAAAATTAAGATTGATAGTTTGAGAACTTGTATATATAAATTGTTTGACTATTAAATATAGTAGCTAACAATGAGCTAACTTTAAAATCAACTCATCATCTGGTTGAAGATAGTGTCTACACTGAATTCTTATTTACAGTAGAATAGTTTTACTAAAAAAAATGTAACAAAAGCAACAGTAAAATCAACCTTTTGCAATTCTTCAACCCCATTACTCGGAAGTTGCATGCCATAAAGTCGTCTGACATCCTCTAAGTCACATTTATCTTTACATTGTGGGCACTGAAATGAAGACCAGTGCATTGCCAAACATCAATAGAGGAGAAAATGAGGCCATGCAATACTTAACATTATAGAAAGAGAAAAAAAATACTTTATGTGAATTTGGTCGTAGTAGCCAAATTGTAATGCAAGACAGACCATAGAGGTGGCCACAAGGAAGACAACTGCAATCATCCATAAATGAAGTACATACTTAAGATCATCTAGTGAAATTCAAAATCCAGTTCTATATTCTAACCGACTTAACATAGATAATAAGCAATATATCTTCAACAGTGTGGTAATATTTCACAGAAACCCAATAAAATCACAACAACTTGCGGCATAAAAATGAATCTTCTAGTCATAATATGTTCAAACCATCATAAAAATCCAGATAAATCATCATGTCAGCACCAAATGTCTACAACTTCTAATAAAAGCTGACTCAATATACTAACACCACCAACATTTACGTAATTATGTCATCAGCGTCAAGCCTTGAGCATATTGTAACACCCCAAATCCACGGGACTTGGAGTGCTACATTGGGCTAGGATCTCACAATGGATCCTAACCCTAGCCTGACAACAAGTTCACTGGATTTTACAACAAGACACAAGTAGATTAAAACCAAATACATAAAAGCTGAGTATAATACATCAAAACAGGTTATAAACTCATAGCCGAGTACAAAACAACATCATAAACCACAACCACAAAAGATCCCACATCCCACGCATCCTAATGTACAAAATTCCTCGGCTTGTCACACCACCTGGCTCACTCTACAGTCTTCCTAACCTACAGATCATCTACAACACGGTATGAAACCGTTAACTACAACAATGAAAAGCATGAAGGTAATAGCACAACCACACATCAGCATCTCATACATGCAATGCCACACACATTCATTTATTATCTTTCATTACGTTATTCCATTACTAATTCAACTTCTTTTGTAACACGAGGAGCCTCAAGAACCTCGTCCCTTTCCCCGTTAACACAGGGGTCTGCATTGGGGGTGATCGTCACTCGTCCCCCCTGTGTTACTGGCTTCCAGGCACCTCCTCCTAACCAGCAGGCGGAGACCGGTGGTTACCGCCCGTTATAATACACTTGGCCAAATAATTGTAATAAATGGTCATCCTAATCCGGTTTAAGGTTATAAATGCACAATCATATGAGCACACACAACCATTACAATCATACAATCCATAACCGTACGCTAAGTAAGTCCTATGGACTTACTTGTCACACTCGTATCTAATACCACGCCACAACTTCCCCTTGGGGAAGCATCCAACGCCTGTAATAGCAAGGCACAACATATCAGACACTGTAACGGTTAGAAGACTCGTCTCCATAACCACAACCATCCTACAACCTCAATCTAAACCTCAAGATCATAACAAACTCACATATGCCTATGGCATAACCTCAACATCAACACAAGTGCCTAAGGCACATCTCCAACATACAACACATCCTAACCAAGCTAGCATAGCTACCAACTAAGCCAAGGCCAAATGAAAGGAAGGAAGGAAGACATACCAGCAAGGTATGCACCAACAGAAGGAAGAACACCAAGCTGAACCAGTGAGGCGCAGGGGCGGCTCATCAAAGGTGCAGGGGTGGCTCACATGCAAGCGCAGGGGCGACTGTCTGTGCAGAGTATTGGCCCCGACTTCTCTTCGATCTCTTTCTCGACTCTCTTCACTTCTTCATTACACCACAACAACACACATACACATATACATATGTATGATCATCAAAACAGATAGGAAAGGGTCTAACACAAGTCTACATAAGATCCTAAGCTAGAAGAAGAAGAAAGAAACAAGGAATAAGAAAGAAAGAAGATGGAGGCTGAAGAACTTACCACAACAACCTAAGAAGCAACTATGGAGCATCAACACTTCTCACAACCTCAGCACAACAACAGCAAACCTCAGCAACAACCTTAAGATCATCCACAGCCAAAACCAACACCAAACTCTCAAGAACTCTCTCATAAGATCATGAAGAAGCAAGGATGAGAAGAGGAAGGAGAAGAAACCCTTCATCAGAAGCTTCCCCAAAAGCAAGACCAAGAAGTCAACAAAGGTGGCTGCAACCGCACAAAACCGCAGGGGCGAACCGACTATGGCGCAGGGGCGGCTCACCTGTGGCGCAAGGGCGGCCCATGTGGTGCGCAGGTGTGGCTGACAGGGTCTAATAAAGCTCAGCCAAGGCTCAACAAGGACTCCTAGGCTCCAAGGACTAAGGCTCTTACACATATAATAATTTTGAGCATGCACGGAAGCACCATATGGCAAAGACTTACATTACTGTATATTGGTCAGAATGACTATGAAGGTAGTAGAATTTGGACCCGAAAATGTAGTAGCTAGCAGGAAATCATTATATACTCGCAACAATAGCATATCATTAAACGTCCAAATTGTTATCCTGACTTAGCATTTCTTAAGTCAAGTTCAAGCTTAATCAAATAGCATAGAGGAACCTAAAGAACAAGAAATAAATCTTGTTGTCATAGTTTGTTCAAATTATCATAAACCTCAAGATAAATCATCCTTTCAACATCAAATGATTATATCTTCTCATAGAACCAGAATTTGCAACACTTAGGTTTTTATCTCATAAGCTACAACATATCATTCTTGTTGTCATAGTTTGTGCGGAACACGTGATCACTTAAGTAGTGGAACATGTTCGCTCGAAAGTGTGCGTGCAAATAAGCTTTAAATTTATAAAACTGAAATCAAAGCAAAGCGAACCTGCAGTGTACGGATCGACGTAGTAAAACAAGAATTCTAGAGTATCGAACTCAGGGATTTGGGGGAACAAATTCAGTTCACAAATTGTCAAGCAAGTAAAATAGAAGCTTTTGCAAGTATATTGGGAAAATAGCAATTCTAAAGATCCGGATATCCGATTGTGGCAATCGATTCAAGATATTCTATAGATGTAAGGACAGAGTCGGGATTGCAAAGATATAACTAATGTAAGGTCATGTACGATGAAGTTCCAAAACCCTATATGTCTCACCCAAGGACTCTCTCTATAAAGGTTGTTGAGGCTGCAGTATAGAAAGGATCAAAGGATAAGAATTAATCTCAAATACCCATGCCCAAACCCAAAGGATCAAAGGCAAGCCAAAACGGTTAAGGTTGTGACACTCAAAACCGAAATAGAGGATGTTGAGTCTCACTACTACCTAGGAAAGGCAAGCCAAGGCTAGGTTAAAGCAAATCTCTTAACTTTGGATTAAAGCAAAATCAAAAACGTACGACAAGGGGAAAACCACGGCTAGTTCTAGAGAAACCACGGCCGTGAAACTCAAGAACAGACCGTGGAATAGGTTCGTCTACGAGATTCTCACAACTCTCAGGGTCCAATCTATTTTGGTTCAATCTATCATCATCTAAGCCACAACTATCAACCCTTCACCTTAGAATTGCTAAAAGGTTTTAGCCAATAACCATCGTCATCAATTCAATAATCAAGTTTAAAGAGAGAATGAATGAGAACCTCAAAAACTCAAATATAACTGAAAACTCAATCTCAAATCCAATAACAAATGTTTGTGTATAATGAATATAGAAAAAGGGAATAGAAATCCTCACAACAATCTAGAGAAACAACGAATAACGGGATGTCAATCCGTCTTCAAGTGAAACCCTAAAATCTTCCAACTCTGCAAATAGGAAAGTGCGTCTTTCCCAAATCTTCCTTCAAAATCCCAGCGTCCAAGTCTTCAAGTTGGAGATTTCTGCTTCCTCTAAGTCTCCCTTTTGGAGATTTTGGCTCTCGTTAGTCTCCCTTTGGAGAAATTGACTCCCCTTCAATGTTGAAGGATATCGAATATTTGTAGGGATAAATCTAGGTATAAGAGAATACTTTGGCGCGTCAGACGGTATGAGAAGATATTTTGGCGCGTCAGACGGTATCAGAGAATACTTTGGCGCGTCAGACGGTATCAGAAAATACTTTGGCGCGTCCTAGCTTCCTTTTATGCTCCTTTTTATCCCGCATCAAGGCTTAATCCTTAAAATATGTCAATTCGCTCCATAATTCGCCAAATTACCTACAAATGCAATAAAACTCTGTGTAGACATCTATTTTTGCAAAGTAGGTGAATATAACCATAAATGTCATGAATGTATGTCTTTTCATGCAAAATAAAGGGAAAATCTATATAAATACATGCCTAAAAATAGGTCATAATTCATGTCATCAGAACACTGTATTGGTGATGGAATACAGCGTTGCTTGAGAGTTGCGTCTGGTCGCCGAGTACTTAAGCTTACCTTGCCTTCTCCAAACCCAACGCGTTGAAACACTTCAGCTCCTCGAACCCTAGATCTGAGAGAAAAGAGAGAAACCCGTATGTGTGTCCTGGAGAGTGAGAGATCCGAGCCGAGTGCTTCACACAAGATTGTTCTTGAGTGTTCTTTGTTGTATTGATCTTGCTTTGACTCAAAGCACATATCGTTAGCCTTGGAGGGTTTTACAGACCTTTTTCCTATCCATCTTATTCTTGTCTTTTGTTCTTCGATTAAGTTCTATTCTGGTTTGGTTGTTGATTTCAGCCTATCTTGTGACCAATTTCATATTGTAATTTGCTTAGTAGATTGGGCTAACTCTCCCCTCCTGAGATCCCGCAGACTAGGGCTTAACCCGAACTGCGTCACCAAACTCTTGTGTGTTTAAAGTGTGTTTTTGAGTGATTGGATCGCTCTAGATCCAATCGTGTTTGTCAAATCTTCCAGTAGAGTTTAACCAATTTACAATAATATACACAAGCTTTCATATCACCGTCTTCTTACATGGTATATGCCATGTCTTTCCTTGAAATCTACACACACTTCCACCAAATCGGTTCGATGACTACTCTTGTCGCTCTTACACCGGCGTCACCCAACTATCTTCATCCTTCCGATAACCTGGGGCAATTTATATGTCATCTACTACTTATCACATAAAACTATGATGATTGGTTTGGTGAGATGGCTAACGCCTTCGCCACCAAACGCAAGTTAGATTTCATCAATTAAAAGATTGCCGCCTCAACATCAACTTCGGAGGACCATCCATATTGGTTCAATGTCAACTCAATGCTCAACTGTTGGATTATGTCATGCATAGAACTAGGTGTAAGAGCCTTGATATTTTGGAGATGAGTTGTGCTGAGCCTCCCCCGTAGGCTCTGTGAGCTGCCCCTGCGCCTCAAGAGGGCCGTCCCTGCACCTTGCCTAGTCCGCCCCCGCGGATTTGTGCGGCTGCAGCCACTTTTGTTGACTTTTTGACCCGTGTTTTACCCTTTTTCTTTCCTTTATAAGCTTCCTCTTTCCTTCCTAATAAGGGTTACCCTCTACAGCTTCCTCTTCTCTCTCCCTCACGTTCTTCTTCTTCTTCCCTCTTTTGATCTCTTTCTTGATCTTCTTGGATCTTCGTTGAGTTTGTGTGAGCTTTTGTGTGGCTTTGCTTGTGGATGATGATGGTTGATGCTGTTGTGCTTGTTGATGGCTAGCCTTGAGGTTTTGGTGAGGTTCTTCCATCTTTTTAGGTTCAGCTTGGTGAGTTCCTCTTCCATCTCTTCTTATCTTGCTTCTTTCCTTCTTTTCTTTCATTTATAGCTTAGGTTCCACAAGTTGACCTTGTGGCAACCTTGATTGGCTTCTATTGATGTATATGTATGTATATGTATGTGCTTAGCTGCTGGTTGAAGAAGAAGTAAAGAGGATCGAGTGAAGAAACAAAGAGAAGTCGAGGCCAACCTTTTGTATTGACAGTCGCCCCTGTGCCTGTCTTGGGCCGCCCCTATGCCACCTTGTCACCGCCCTTGCGCCACCTTCCATCCGCCCCTGCGGCCACCTGCACCAGCCTAACCTTGCTCTCGGTTCTCCAGGTGTGTCTTGCTTATAGGCTTGCCTATGGATGGCTTCGCCTCTTCTTTTCCTAGTGTGAGTGTGTAGTACCATGCTAGGTGTAGATGAGAGTGTGTGATGATGTTATGATCATGTATGCCTTGTATGGCTTTCGAGGATTTATAGGTTGTGAGGTTTAGGTTGAGGATGGTCCTATGGATCCCTTGGGTCTAGGTGTGACCTCTTTGATTGATAGGAGATTGATATATCTCTATGCCTTATTATTGGGTAGTGTCCCTCTCATAATCAGAGGTTGATCATGGTTGAGTGTTGTACGAGGTTGAGGTAAGTCCGTAGGATTTACTTAGCTACCATCCTTATATTGGGTGTTTGCATGAGTGGTGTGTGTGCTATATGCTTGATATGATATCATGTGATGTCGTTTATTATCGACCTATGTTTTATTGATTGCCCTGTATGCGTGGCTGTGATAACCTTTCCCTTTCATCCCGTCGTGGAGTCTGGGAGGTTCTCTGACGTCAGGCTAGATTGACTTTACGGGAAGGGCGCAATCCACTTCCACATGGTACACGGGTTGTGTGACCGATACTACTTCAACTGGCTAGCAGGACCAGAGGCGGGAATGATAGTTCCCCGTGTCACATAGTTTCATCTATATATATATATATATATATATTGAGTGAATGACTATTATATAAAGATGATTAGACGGATAAATGTGTGACAACATGTTTATGTGTTATCTTTCATGACTTGTGCTTGTGCTTATGTATTACCTTATATATGTATGGTTAGCTAATGGTTTCATACCATGTTGTAGATGCCTTGCAGGATAGGCGTGCTGCTGAGTGATGTGGCAGGGTGACAGACCGAGGACTCTCGTACATTGGATGATTATGGTTGTGGGGTTGTTTATGTTTCCCTCCTGCGTGAGAATGATGTTTTGTTGACCTCTTGTGTGAGGATGTTGCTTTATACTCGGCTATGATCTTATTTATATTTTGGTTGTACAATTTTATACAGTTTTATGTATTTGTTTTATATTTGTCAGTGCCATGTTATAAGGTCTAGTGAACTTGTTGTCATGCTAGGGTCAGGATCCACTGTGAGATCCTAGCCCAATGTGGCATTGTTCGCTCCAAAAGGTGTGTGCAAACTTTAAATTTATAACCCAAGAAGTATGCTTGAACAAAGATGCGAACCCGCAGTGTACGGGTCAATTGTAATAAAAAGCAAGAATTCTTGAGGTCGATCACAGGGACTTAGGTGAAACAAAGCACATAATTGGTAGTCAAATATTGCAATTAACCAAAGCAATTAAAGTAATCAAAGATAATATAAGTCAAGTAAAGAGAAATGCGGATTCTAAGGATTTAAGCATCTAGTTGTGGTTCCGACTCAAGATCTCAAAGGATAACGTGGACAAAGCTGAGATTTGCAAAGGGAAGGTGTTTCTAAGATGGGAATAGATCACCGGGTAAGTCTCACTATTCACAATCCCAAATCGAAGCTCCTATTATCGGGTAAGTCTCAAGGTACTAAGGAAAGAAACTATAATCTCAAACCAACACACCACCCAAGGATATAGAATCAACCTTTACCGGGTAAGTCTCAAGCTAACTCTCAAGGATGGATGAAGGCATACTCAAACCCCAATAAAGGATAAACCTTTATTACCTACACTCATGATCTTGGGTAAACAAGCAAAAGAATCACCGGGTAAGTCTCATCCTAGGCTTTCATTGAACCAGGAAAGGTGTAATAAGAATAGGATTTGGCAAACTAGAATACTTAACTCTCAGTTTCGGATCAGAAAAAGGTTCACCTCGGTTAGTCAAGTTCCACCCCGGCCGAGATGGTCATCGACTGAGCGAGGTGTGTTAGGATTAAGAAAAAGACTCGAGTTTTCAGGGTCCTGCTGAGATTAAGATCATTCTATCATCGTCTTTCCCACAACTTTCAGCCAATCACCCTAGAATCGCAAAAAAAACTTAGTCAACAATCATCATGATGACAATAATCAAATATATGGGAAATGAATGAATATTCGGAAAAGAAAACCTTAAGAAAAATGTCTTAATAACTGAATCAAATAACAACAAAACAGCGTTCCTTAAATCACAAATCGAGTAAGACAACAAACCAAAAAGGGAATCTAAGAAAGTCTTACGAACTCCCTCTAAGGCTAACTCCAAACTATGGATCCTTCCTTCCTTGATCTTCAATCCTTCAATCCCTCCTTGAATACTTCCAGAAAATTTCTCAATTGCTGAATGCTCTTAGCCTCTAAGCATGGTTGAACTTGTGAAAAATCCAACCCTTTATATAGGAGAATTATCTATCAAAGATAATAATACTTAAAATATAATTTCCTATAAAATATATCCAAATAAATCAGCTGAATATCTAATCTTCCTTCCAGAAATTCAGCCTAAAAATATAAGATATCTTCTTTCCAAAATTAAAAGATCTCAGCCAAAAATATGATCTCGCCGGCGACAGGGTGTCCGCCTCGGTCGGGGCACTCCTCATGGTCACCTCGGTCGAGGTGATACTGTAGCTGACCGAGGTGACTCTGAACTGAATGTGAAATCTCTCAATTCTGGTCCAAAGTAAATCTTCTTCATTAATTCCATGCTTCCTGAGTTCTTCCTTAAGCTCCAGAATGTAGCTTCAATGACTCCTTAGCTCCATTCTAGTCCAAAACGTGCCATTTTACCTACATTTACATCGAAACTAGGTGTAGACCTCGATTCCCGCAAAGGTGGATAAAACAACAATATAACCAAATAATATACATCCATACATGCAATTTATTGAAGATAAAACGTCTAAACAAGTCCCAAAATATAGACTATAATACATGCTATCAGGCATCCCGAGTCTTGCGGATTCGGGGTATTGCACTAGGTTTATGTAATCTTTTTCCCACAATCAAAGAATTATGGGATGATCTTAAGGCTCGGTTTGACACCAGCAATGGTCCATGATGGATGCAACTCAAAGTGGAACTCTCAAAGTGGCTCTAGGATGGCCAACTAGTATCCACCTACTTTGGTCGCCTGAAGAAAATCTGGGAGGAAATATCCTCTCATAAAACAAATATTTGTTACTACAATTGTACGTGTAGTAACAAGATTAAAGGCATTGAAGAGGAGAAAGTTCGTCAGTTTCTTATCGGATTAGATGCTGAATGTTACGCTAGGAAATAGCACAAAAAGCTTTACATTTATAAACTCGAACTAAAATCCTAAACTACCTAGCGAAACCCGCAGTGTACGGGTCGTTTTGTAGAAAGGAAAGTATTCCGAGGTCGAACACAAGGACTTAGGCGAAATCAAGTCATTCAATGATCGAAGATAGTGCAAATCTAGTCTAAGAAAAGAGAAAGAAGTAAAGAAATGAAAATGATGATATTTTTGGTTGAGTTTTTGTGGTGATCAAGCAAGGATCACAAATCAAGCAAGGTAATAAAAGAAACTAACAACTCAAGCAAGCAAAACAAACAAGTGACACAAACACAAGATAGGAGATCAAAAATAGAAAAAGAGGATTCTAGAGGTCAAGATTTCCGGTTATGGCATTGGACTCAAGCTTCTAAAGATTCTAAGGATAAAGATGCGGTGTTGGGAAAGGGTGTTTCACTAATGGAAGCAATTACCGGGTAGGTCTCTCACTTCACTAATCCCGCACCAAACTCCTATTACCGGGTAAGTCTCAAGGAGGTAAAGTTGGGAATTCTACACAAACCGGACACTACTTAAGGGGCAAACCTCTCCTTACCGGGTAAGTCTCGGAAAAGGTAAGTCTCAAGCAATAATCCTAGCACACTCAATCCAATAGCGGCTTGTGAGGCTCACTACTACCTAGAATTCATCATCTTAGGTATCTAAGATCGGAAATCATCGGGTAGATC
Source organism: Fagopyrum esculentum (assembly GCA_033239045.1). Taxonomy (NCBI): domain Eukaryota; kingdom Viridiplantae; phylum Streptophyta; class Magnoliopsida; order Caryophyllales; family Polygonaceae; genus Fagopyrum; species Fagopyrum esculentum. The sequence continues at coordinate 149,375,245 of BSUD01000004.1, read as the reverse complement.
TCTTCCCTCACTTAGGTTGATAGCATTAGGTGATCCTAAGCTAAATTAAGCTCAACAAACACTAGGATTTCAACAATCTAACATCCTAACATACAGATTCATCAATTAAAGAGCAACAGAAGGAAAAATCGGGTGGATCATAGTAAAAATCGGCCGATTTACTATGAAGAACAGGTCGATTTTTATGTCTGAGTTAGGTTTTATGCATACGAATCATCCTAAACTAACATATAAGTCCATTCTATCATCATCCAAGCAATAACCATTAATCCATCACTCCAGAATCACAACAAACTAGCCAATAACATGCATTTCAAGATCTAAAATCATCATACAAGCATACATGGAATCCATAGCAAGAAGATGAAGTAAGGAAATGAAAGCAATGAAACTTAGCTAGATTTGAGCTCAAAACAAGTCTTTCAACACACCAAATGTAGCTCCAAGTCGGATCTTACAACCTTCAACAAGCTTCTTCACAAAAATCACTCAAATCTCACTATGAAATTGAAATCTACACTAATCTCTCTCAAGAACACCCACAAGGGTGTCTTGAAGAGAGCTCCCAATTGGAAGATTCTTTTGGGAAGATGCTAGAGGATGTTGGAGAGGAGGAGAATGGAGAGGAGTCAGCAACAGCTTTGAAGGACCACTTATATTCTCCACCAAGAGCAAGGCCGGACAAGAGATCGTGGGACACGTGGCTTAAGCTGTCAAAGGCCTAAAAATCGACCCAGAGGAAAAAATCGGCCGATTTTCCTGGGTGTAGGTCGATTTTCTTCAACAGAAGCATGCTATGATCGTCTAGCCATGAGTTGCTCCATTGCTTGCACCAATAGTGGTCTTTGTGTCCTTTGTTGCTCCAATTATGCTCCTCCAAGGCTTTGGATGTGTACCATCATGAGGCTTGGCCCTCAAATGTATCGATTAACGTCCAATAGATCCCCGAATTACCTACAAAACCGATAAAAGGTAGTGTAGACGTCTTTTCTAGAAATGTGCATGAATTGAGCGAAGACGTCATGAACCAATGCCAAAACGTGCATGAATGAGTGAGAAATCTATCTAAATGATTACCTAAACCTAAGTCATAAATCGTGTTATCAAAAATACCCCATACTTAAGGTTTGCTCGTCCCCGAGCAAATTCTCAACTATAGACTAAGAGATGACATGATTTATGTATGCAGAAAAATGGCAAAATCTTTTTGGAGTTGTGCTTCTAATATTGGATCACCTTCATAGTCATGTTTCATGACAATGGACAAGCAATTATGTATCAAATAAATGAAAACATGAAAAGACAATTACACTTAACTTGATAGCATGCAATGAAATGTAAAGATGAAGAAGTCAAGATGATCATGAGCATATCCAATCTAAATCACTTAGTCTTACACACATGCAAGTAGGTTATAAGGACTTGTAAAATAGAAGGCCAAGAAACGTTGTGATTAGGTGGGAATTTTCTAGGCTATGTGATGCTAATCCGGGAAAGGAACTAAACAACCACAACTTCAAGTTTTCTTATCATCTTCCCTCAAGTGTATATTTTTCTTCATTTTCTTTTCTTTCTTTTATTTTTGAGACAATGGCATTGGTGTACAAAAGCCGAAACCTTGGTGATTAGCCATTCTCGGGCTTTTTCTATTTTTCGAGATGCATCCACACCGGGCACACATACCAAAGCTCGTTAGGACTATCGGTCTATTTGACTTTGGCAAGGCACCAACACCCGATTATGTGAAGTGTACCGAGTTACTTGTCATTTAAATCAACGTCCCCAAACCTATATTTTTGTCTACACTTTCACAACAATTTCAACATTTCATTCACATCATTCTTTCATCAACAACTTCACCCCACACTTGCTTTTCACACACATCAACACACTATCATGCTCCTATTCCCGGATGGGTCAAAAGAGGTCAAATTTTTCATCAATTGAGGTGCTCAAACAACATGATCAAGATGAGAAGTAGAGAAAGATGAATTGCCTTAATCACTCCTAGATGTGCAAGAACTAGCATGCAATTTCGACTTTCAATACTCAATTCAATCAAGGCAAACATTCATGATCACAAATTCATTCATGGGTTTCAAGATAAGTACTTCAAGTCCACATATGCATCATCTATTCAACACATAAGGCCGTTCATAGCCAATTCACAAGACAAGATTCATCATAAGGGTCATTCCCAAGCTTTAGAAGCACTAATATTTTTAAAATTTTCTGATTTTTTTGGATTTTTCGAAATATGTATGTACAATGCAAGACATAATGAAACATGTGACAAAATTGAACTATCCTAGATGCTAATCATGCAAGTGATCATGAAAACCCCACCCCATACTTAAAAACACATTGTCCCCAATGTGGAAACTAAATAAAGATGTGAAAGAGAGTCCTCACAATGTAAAATTGGTGATGCTTTGGTATTTCGGTTCACATTGGATGATGATGGTGGATGATCGATCAAGGATGGTAGAGAGCTCTTGATGTTCATTATGGTGTCGGAACCCGCGCTTGGCACCGCAAGCCGTCCAAGTTCCACGTCCGCTCCACCCATACTTGATTGGAGATCATCACTTTCCTTTACAGAGGAAAAATCGGCCCAGTTGCCTAGAAAATCGGACGATTTTATGCATGAACAGTCCGATTTTTCTGGGTGCTTTTCTCCTCGTCTATGTGCTTGGATCTTGTCCATTCAATAGCTCCATGAGGCTTTCACATGACCTCCAATGTCTCATAACTCATGACAATCAACAAGATCTAGCACCCAAAAACACAAAAGAAAAACAAAGCACACCAAAAGCAAAATCAAACAAAAACAAGAAAAATAAAAGGGAAAGACATGTACCAATGGGTTGCCTCCCATTAAGCGCTTCTTTAAGGTCATTAGCTTGACCAAACTCCGAGGATGTGTCAATCCACCTCGAATACCATGGTTTGCTTGAGGAGTCCAAGCAACCATCGCTTTCCGGCATCCATGATGACAAGCAAGGGCCACTTGATGCCCAAATAAGCTTTAAGTTCTCTCTTCACCGGTGAGTAGTAGACTCCTTCATCACCGCTCCTTTGATGATAGTATGGAGTTGCAACCATAGGTGCCACCCCATACTTAGACAATTGGTACTCCGCGGTCATACCGGTGAGATGCTTGTCATCCTCATCCTCTATGATCCAAAGAAGGCCGGTTCTTGGAAAGAATTCTTCATTGAGGTGCTCCATAACTACCATGGATCCATCATGCTTGCCTCCATCATTCAACATGGGAAACTCCTTAGGAAAGGGGCTCCAATCTTCGTGTGTACTCCGGGCAAGCAAGAAAGGATTGGAAGGAGTTGAAGTTAACTTAGGGATCTCCCTCGTGAGCTCTTCAAGTGTGGTTCCGGGGTTGATGGCAAGGATGTCCGGGGGTGAGAATACTTCATTGCACTCCTCCAAAGGTGAAGGAGGTGGAGGTAAGCCTTGAAGGATGGTAGGATCTCCTAGCATAAGAGCATGCCTAATCTCCTCAATCTCCCTCCTCATTTGTTCTTCTCTCTCGACATTCAATCTTCTTGCATCCTCCAGGGCCAAATCCCTTAGCCACAATTGCTCCCGAGCTTCATTCAACTCTTCCTCAAGGTCTCTATTTGTTATGGTTGAATCGGGCAATTCTTGGATCTCCTCATAGTGAACCTCCTCTTGTTGAAATACTTCCGCTTCAAGCACCATGTGGGTACTCGAAATGGAAGCAAGGTTGCTCTCTAGATCATCCATCTTCCTCAACATTTCTTCTAGCATTGATTCCACTCGGTCATTGTGAGGTTGATGGTGAGGTTCCACATAAGGCAATGTAGTCATGTGAGCTTGATCATGGGACTCATGATAGGCATTAAACTCCTCCCAATACTCAAACTCATCATGGAGAGGTCCTAGATCTTGGCTTTCCATCCACTCCTCATACTCCATGTCGTCAAGGTCGTCTTGGAGGTACAATCCGTCCATGGAAATCATGAAAAGGCAAAGACAAAAACAACACAAGATCAAAAGTAACAAGAAAGATAAACACTAAAAGCAATCAAAATCAAATGACTCAATCTAGTCCTAGTCCCCGGCAACGGCGCCAAAAACTTGTTACGCTAGGAAATAGCACAAAAAGCTTTACATTTATAAACTCGAACTAAAATCCTAAACTACCTAGCGAAACCCGCAGTGTACGGGTCGTTTTGTAGAAAGGAAAGTATTCCGAGGTCGAACACAAGGACTTAGGCGAAATCAAGTCATTCAATGATCGAAGATAGTGCAAATCTAGTCTAAGAAAAGAGAAAGAAGTAAAGAAATGAAAATGATGATATTTTTGGTTGAGTTTTTGTGGTGATCAAGCAAGGATCACAAATCAAGCAAGGTAATAAAAGAAACTAACAACTCAAGCAAGCAAAACAAACAAGTGACACAAACACAAGATAGGAGATCAAAAATAGAAAAAGAGGATTCTAGAGGTCAAGATTTCCGGTTATGGCATTGGACTCAAGCTTCTAAAGATTCTAAGGATAAAGATGCGGTGTTGGGAAAGGGTGTTTCACTAATGGAAGCAATTACCGGGTAGGTCTCTCACTTCACTAATCCCGCACCAAACTCCTATTACCGGGTAAGTCTCAAGGAGGTAAAGTTGGGAATTCTACACAAACCGGACACTACTTAAGGGGCAAACCTCTCCTTACCGGGTAAGTCTCGGAAAAGGTAAGTCTCAAGCAATAATCCTAGCACACTCAATCCAATAGCGGCTTGTGAGACTCACTACTACCTAGAATTCATCATCTTAGGTATCTAAGATCGGAAATCATCGGGTAGATCTCTTCCCTCACTTAGGTTGATAGCATTAGGTGATCCTAAGCTAAATTAAGCTCAACAAACACTAGGATTTCAACAATCTAACATCCTAACATACAGATTCATCAATTAAAGAGCAACAGAAGGAAAAATCGGGTGGATCATAGTAAAAATCGGCCGATTTACTATGAAGAACAGGTCGATTTTTATGTCTGAGTTAGGTTTTATGCATACGAATCATCCTAAACTAACATATAAGTCCATTCTATCATCATCCAAGCAATAACCATTAATCCATCACTCCAGAATCACAACAAACTAGCCAATAACATGCATTTCAAGATCTAAAATCATCATACAAGCATACATGGAATCCATAGCAAGAAGATGAAGTAAGGAAATGAAAGCAATGAAACTTAGCTAGATTTGAGCTCAAAACAAGTCTTTCAACACACCAAATGTAGCTCCAAGTCGGATCTTACAACCTTCAACAAGCTTCTTCACAAAAATCACTCAAATCTCACTATGAAATTGAAATCTACACTAATCTCTCTCAAGAACACCCACAAGGGTGTCTTGAAGAGAGCTCCCAATTGGAAGATTCTTTTGGGAAGATGCTAGAGGATGTTGGAGAGGAGGAGAATGGAGAGGAGTCAGCAACAGCTTTGAAGGACCACTTATATTCTCCACCAAGAGCAAGGCCGGACAAGAGATCGTGGGACACGTGGCTTAAGCTGTCAAAGGCCTAAAAATCGACCCAGAGGAAAAAATCGGCCGATTTTCCTGGGTGTAGGTCGATTTTCTTCAACAGAAGCATGCTATGATCGTCTAGCCATGAGTTGCTCCATTGCTTGCACCAATAGTGGTCTTTGTGTCCTTTGTTGCTCCAATTATGCTCCTCCAAGGCTTTGGATGTGTACCATCATGAGGCTTGGCCCTCAAATGTATCGATTAACGTCCAATAGATCCCCGAATTACCTACAAAACCGATAAAAGGTAGTGTAGACGTCTTTTCTAGAAATGTGCATGAATTGAGCGAAGACGTCATGAACCAATGCCAAAACGTGCATGAATGAGTGAGAAGTCTATCTAAATGATTACCTAAACCTAAGTCATAAATCGTGTTATCAAAAATACCCCATACTTAAGGTTTGCTCGTCCCCGAGCAAATTCTCAACTATAGACTAAGAGATGACATGATTTATGTATGCAGAAAAATGGCAAAATCTTTTTGGAGTTGTGCTTCTAATATTGGATCACCTTCATAGTCATGTTTCATGACAATGGACAAGCAATTATGTATCAAATAAATGAAAACATGAAAAGACAATTACACTTAACTTGATAGCATGCAATGAAATGTAAAGATGAAGAAGTCAAGATGATCATGAGCATATCCAATCTAAATCACTTAGTCTTACACACATGCAAGTAGGTTATAAGGACTTGTAAAATAGAAGGCCAAGAAACGTTGTGATTAGGTGGGAATTTTCTAGGCTATGTGATGCTAATCCGGGAAAGGAACTAAACAACCACAACTTCAAGTTTTCTTATCATCTTCCCTCAAGTGTATATTTTTCTTCATTTTCTTTTCTTTCTTTTATTTTTGAGACAATGGCATTGGTGTACAAAAGCCGAAACCTTGGTGATTAGCCATTCTCGGGCTTTTTCTATTTTTCGAGATGCATCCACACCGGGCACACATACCAAAGCTCGTTAGGACTATCGGTCTATTTGACTTTGGCAAGGCACCAACACCCGATTATGTGAAGTGTACCGAGTTACTTGTCATTTAAATCAACGTCCCCAAACCTATATTTTTGTCTACACTTTCACAACAATTTCAACATTTCATTCACATCATTCTTTCATCAACAACTTCACCCCACACTTGCTTTTCACACACATCAACACACTATCATGCTCCTATTCCCGGATGGGTCAAAAGAGGTCAAATTTTTCATCAATTGAGGTGCTCAAACAACATGATCAAGATGAGAAGTAGAGAAAGATGAATTGCCTTAATCACTCCTAGATGTGCAAGAACTAGCATGCAATTTCGACTTTCAATACTCAATTCAATCAAGGCAAACATTCATGATCACAAATTCATTCATGGGTTTCAAGATAAGTACTTCAAGTCCACATATGCATCATCTATTCAACACATAAGGCCGTTCATAGCCAATTCACAAGACAAGATTCATCATAAGGGTCATTCCCAAGCTTTAGAAGCACTAAAATTTTTAAAATTTTCTGATTTTTTTGGATTTTTCGAAATATGTATGTACAATGCAAGACATAATGAAACATGTGACAAAATTGAACTATCCTAGATGCTAATCATGCAAGTGATCATGAAAACCCCACCCCATACTTAAAAACACATTGTCCCCAATGTGGAAACTAAATAAAGATGTGAAAGAGAGTCCTCACAATGTAAAATTGGTGATGCTTTGGTATTTCGGTTCACATTGGATGATGATGGTGGATGATCGATCAAGGATGGTAGAGAGCTCTTGATGTTCATTATGGTGTCGGAACCCGCGCTTGGCACCGCAAGCCGTCCAAGTTCCACGTCCGCTCCACCCATACTTGATTGGAGATCATCACTTTCCTTTACAGAGGAAAAATCGGCCCAGTTGCCTAGAAAATCGGACGATTTTATGCATGAACAGTCCGATTTTTCTGGGTGCTTTTCTCCTCGTCTATGTGCTTGGATCTTGTCCATTCAATAGCTCCATGAGGCTTTCACATGACCTCCAATGTCTCATAACTCATGACAATCAACAAGATCTAGCACCCAAAAACACAAAAGAAAAACAAAGCACACCAAAAGCAAAATCAAACAAAAACAAGAAAAATAAAAGGGAAAGACATGTACCAATGGGTTGCCTCCCATTAAGCGCTTCTTTAAGGTCATTAGCTTGACCAAACTCCGAGGATGTGTCAATCCACCTCGAATACCATGGTTTGCTTGAGGAGTCCAAGCAACCATCGCTTTCCGGCATCCATGATGACAAGCAAGGGCCACTTGATGCCCAAATAAGCTTTAAGTTCTCTCTTCACCGGTGAGTAGTAGACTCCTTCATCACCGCTCCTTTGATGATAGTATGGAGTTGCAACCATAGGTGCCACCCCATACTTAGACAATTGGTACTCCGCGGTCATACCGGTGAGATGCTTGTCATCCTCATCCTCTATGATCCAAAGAAGGCCGGTTCTTGGAAAGAATTCTTCATTGAGGTGCTCCATAACCATCATGGATCCATCATGCTTGCCTCCATCATTTAACATGGGAAACTCCTTAGGAAAGGGGCTCCAATCTTCGTGTGTACTCCGGGCAAGCAAGGAGGGATTGGAAGGAGTTGAGGTTAGCTTAGGGCTCTCCCTCGTGAGCTCTTCAAGTGTGGTTCCGGGGTTGATGGCAAGGATGACCGGGGGTGAGAATACTTCATTGCACTCCTCCAAAGGTGAAGGAGGTGGAGGTAAGCCTTGAAGGGTGGTAGGATCTCCTAGCATAAGAGCATTCCTAATCTCCTCAATCTCCCTCCTCATTTGTTCTTCTCTCTCGGTATTCAATCTCCTTTCTTCCTTCAGGGCCAAATCCCTTAGCCACAATTGCTCTCGAGCTTCATTCAACTCTTCCTCAAGGCTTCTATTGGTTATGGTTGAATCGGGCAATTCTTGGATCTCCTCATAGTGAACCTCCTCTTGATGACATACTTCCCCTTCAAGCTCCATGTGGGAACTAGAAATGGAAGCAAGGTTGCTTTCTAGATCATCCATCTTCCTCAACATTTCTTCTAGCATTGACTCCAATCGATCATTGTGAGGTTGATGGTGAGGTTCCACATAAGGCAATGTAGTCATGTGAGCTTGATCATGGGACTCATGATGGGCGTTAAACTCCTCCCAATACTCAAACTCATCATGGAGAGGTCCTAGATCTTGGCTTTCCATCCACTCCTCATACTCCATGTCGTCAAGGTCGTCTTGGAGGTACAATCCGTCCATGGAAATCATGAAAAGGCAAAGACAAAAACAACACAAGATCAAAAGTAACAAGAAAGATAAACACTAAAAGCAATCAAAATCAAATGACTCAATCTAGTCCTAGTCCCCGGCAACGGCGCCAAAAACTTGTTACGCTAGGAAATAGCACAAAAAGCTTTACATTTATAAACTCGAACTAAAATCCTAAACTACCTAGCGAAACCCGCAGTGTACGGGTCGTTTTGTAGAAAGGAAAGTATTCCGAGGTCGAACACAAGGACTTAGGCGAAATCAAGTCATTCAATGATCGAAGATAGTGCAAATCTAGTCTAAGAAAAGAGAAAGAAGTAAAGAAATGAAAATGATGATATTTTTGGTTGAGTTTTTGTGGTGATCAAGCAAGGATCACAAATCAAGCAAGGTAATAAAAGAAACTAACAACTCAAGCAAGCAAAACAAACAAGTGACACAAACACAAGATAGGAGATCAAAAATAGAAAAAGAGGATTCTAGAGGTCAAGATTTCCGGTTATGGCATTGGACTCAAGCTTCTAAAGATTCTAAGGATAAAGATGCGGTGTTGGGAAAGGGTGTTTCACTAATGGAAGCAATTACCGGGTAGGTCTCTCACTTCACTAATCCCGCACCAAACTCCTATTACCGGGTAAGTCTCAAGGAGGTAAAGTTGGGAATTCTACACAAACCGGACACTACTTAAGGGGCAAACCTCTCCTTACCGGGTAAGTCTCGGAAAAGGTAAGTCTCAAGCAATAATCCTAGCACACTCAATCCAATAGCGGCTTGTGAGGCTCACTACTACCTAGAATTCATCATCTTAGGTATCTAAGATCGGAAATCATCGGGTAGATCTCTTCCCTCACTTAGGTTGATAGCATTAGGTGATCCTAAGCTAAATTAAGCTCAACAAACACTAGGATTTCAACAATCTAACATCCTAACATACAGATTCATCAATTAAAGAGCGACAGAAGGAAAAATCGGGTGGATCATAGTAAAAATCGGCCGATTTACTATGAAGAACAGGTCGATTTTTATGTCTGAGTTAGGTTTTATGCATACGAATCATCCTAAACTAACATATAAGTCCATTCTATCATCATCCAAGCAATAACCATCAATCCATCACTCCAGAATCACAACAAACTAGCCAATAACATGCATTTCAAGATCTAAAATCATCATACAAGCATACATGGAATCCATAGCAAGAAGATGAAGTAAGGAAATGAAAGCAATGAAACTTAGCTAGATTTGAGCTCAAAACAAGTCTTTCAACACACCAAATGTAGCTCCAAGTCGGATCTTACAACCTTCAACAAGCTTCTTCACAAAAATCACTCAAATCTCACTATGAAATTGAAATCTACACTAATCTCTCTCAAGAACACCCACAAGGGTGTCTTGAAGAGAGCTCCCAATTGGAAGATTCTTTGGGAAGATGCTAGAGGATGTTGGAGAGGAGGAGAATGGGAGAGAGCCAGCAACAGCTTTGAAGGACCACTTATATTCTCCACCAAGAGCAAGGCCGGACAAGAGATCGTGGGACACGTGGCTTAAGCTGTCAAAGGCCTAAAAATCGACCCAGAGGAAAAAATCGGCCGATTTTCCTGGGTGTAGGTCGATTTTCTTCAACAGAAGCATGCTATGATCGTCTAGCCATGAGTTGCTCCATTGCTTGCACCAATAGTGGTCTTTGTGTCCTTTGTTGCTCCAATTATGCTCCTCCAAGGCTTTGGATGTGTACCATCATGAGGCTTGGCCCTCAAATGTATCGATTAATCGTCCAATAGATCCCCGAATTACCTACAAAACCGATAAAAGGTAGTGTAGACGTCTTTTCTAGAAATGTGCATGAATTGAGCGAAGACGTCATGAACCAATGCCAAAACGTGCATGAATGAGTGAGAAATCTATCTAAATGATTACCTAAACCTAAGTCATAAATCGTGTTATCAAAAATACCCCATACTTAAGGTTTGCTCGTCCCCGAGCAAATTCCCAACTATAGACTAAGAGATGACATGATTTATGTATGCAGAAAAATGGCAAAATCTTTTTGGAGTTGTGCTTCTAATATTGGATCACCTTCATAGTCATGTTTCATGACAATGGACAAGCAATTATGTATCAAATAAATGAAAACATGAAAAGACAATTACACTTAACTTGATAGCATGCAATGAAATGTAAAGATGAAGAAGTCAAGATGATCATGAGCATATCCAATCTAAATCACTTAGTCTTACACACATGCAAGTAGGTTATAAGGACTTGTGAAATAGAAGGCCAAGAAACGTTGTGATTAGGTGGGAATTTTCTAGGCTATGTGATGCTAATCCGGGAAAGGAACTAAACAACCACAACTTCACATTTCTTATCAACTTCCCTCAAGTGTATATTTTTCTTCATTTTCTTTTCTTTCTTTTATTTTTGAGACAATGGCATTGGTGTACAAAAGCCGAAACCTTGGTGATTAGCCATTCTCGGGCTTTTTCTATTTTTCGAGATGCATCCACACCGGGCACACATACCAAAGCTCGTTAGGACTATCGGTTTATTTGACTTTGGCAAGGCACCAACACCCGATTATGTGAAGTGTACCGAGTTACTTGTCATTTAAACCAACGTCCCCAAACCTATATTTTTGTCTACACTTTCACAACAATTTCAGCATTTCATTCACATCATTCTTTCATCAACAACTTCACCCCACACTTGCTTTTCACACACATCAACACACTAACATGCTCCTATTCCCGGATGGGTCAAAAGAGGTCAAATTTTTCATCAATTGAGGTGCTCAAACAACATGATCAAGATGAGAAGTAGAGAAAGATGAGTTGCCTCAATCACTCCTAATTGATGTGCAAGAACTAGCATGCAATTTCGACTTTCAATACTCAATTCAATCAAGGCAAACATTCATGATCACAAATCATTCATGGGATTCAAGATAAGTATTTCAAGTCCACATATGCATCATCTATTCAACACATGAGGCCATCCATAGCCAATTCACAAGACAAGATTCATCATTAGGGTCATATCCAAGCCTAGAAAGCACAAAAATTTTAAAATTTTCTGATTTTTTGGATTTTTTCGAAATATGTATGTACAATGCAAGACATAATGAAACATGTGACAAAAATTGAACTATCTAGATGCTAATCATGCAAGTGATCATGAAAACCCCACCCCATACTTAGAAACACATTGTCCCCAATGTGGAAGCTAAATAAAGATGTGAAAGAGAGTCCTCACAATGTAAAATTGGTGATGCTTTGGTATTTCGGTTCACATTGGATGATGATGGTGGATGATCGATCAAGGATGGTAGAGAGCTCTTGATGTTCATTATGGTGTCGGAACCCGCGCTTGGCACCGCAAGCCGTCCAAGTTCCACGTCCGCTCCACCCATACTTGATTGGAGATCATCACTTTCCTTTACAGAGGAAAAATCGGCCCAGTTGCCTAGAAAATCGGACGATTTTATGCATGAACAGTCCGATTTTTCTGGGTGCTTTTCTCCTCGTCTATGTGCTTGGATCTTGTCCATTCAATAGCTCCATGAGGCTTTCACATGACCTCCAATGTCTCATAACTCATGACAATCAACAAGATCTAGCACCCAAAAACACAAAAGAAAAACAAAGCACACCAAAAGCAAAATCAAACAAAAACAAGAAAAATAAAAGGGAAAGACATGTACCAATGGGTTGCCTCCCATTAAGCGCTTCTTTAAGGTCATTAGCTTGACCAAACTCCGAGGATGTGTCAATCCACCTCGAATACCATGGTTTGCTTGAGGAGTCCAAGCAACCATCGCTTTCCGGCATCCATGATGACAAGCAAGGGCCACTTGATGCCCAAATAAGCTTTAAGTTCTCTCTTCACCGGTGAGTAGTAGACTCCTTCATCACCGCTCCTTTGATGATAGTATGGAGTTGCAACCATAGGTGCCACCCCATACTTAGACAATTGGTACTCCGCGGTCATACCGGTGAGATGCTTGTCATCCTCATCCTCTATGATCCAAAGAAGGCCGGTTCTTGGAAAGAATTCTTCATTGAGGTGCTCCATAACTACCATGGATCCATCATGCTTGCCTCCATCATTCAACATGGGAAACTCCTTAGGAAAGGGGCTCCAATCTTCGTGTGTACTCCGGGCAAGCAAGAAAGGATTGGAAGGAGTTGAAGTTAACTTAGGGATCTCCCTCGTGAGCTCTTCAAGTGTGGTTCCGGGGTTGATGGCAAGGATGTCCGGGGGTGAGAATACTTCATTGCACTCCTCCAAAGGTGAAGGAGGTGGAGGTAAGCCTTGAAGGATGGTAGGATCTCCTAGCATAAGAGCATGCCTAATCTCCTCAATCTCCCTCCTCATTTGTTCTTCTCTCTCGACATTCAATCTTCTTGCATCCTCCAGGGCCAAATCCCTTAGCCACAATTGCTCCCGAGCTTCATTCAACTCTTCCTCAAGGTCTCTATTGGTTATGGTTGAATCGGGTAATTCTTGGATCTCCTCATGGTGAACCTCCTCTTGTTGAAATACTTCCGCTTCAAGCACCATGTGGGCACTCGAAATGGAAGCAAGGTTGCTCTCTAGATCATCCATCTTCCTCAACATTTCTTCTAGCATTGATTCCACTCGGTCATTGTGAGGTTGATGGTGAGGTTCCACATAAGGCAATGTAGTCATGTGAGCTTGATCATGGGACTCATGATAGGCATTAAACTCCTCCCAATACTCAAACTCATCATGGAGAGGTCCTAGATCTTGGCTTTCCATCCACTCCTCATACTCCATGTCGTCAAGGTCGTCTTGGAGGTACAATCCGTCCATGGCAAACATGAAAAGGCAAAGACAAAAACAACACAAGATCAAAAGTAACAAGAAAGATAAACACTAAAAGCAATCAAAATCAAATGACTTAATCTAGACCTAGTCCCCGGCAACGGCGCCAAAAACTTGTTACGCTAGGAAATAGCACAAAAAGCTTTACATTTATAAACTCGAACTAAAATCCTAAACTACCTAGCGAAACCCGCAGTGTACGGGTCGTTTTGTAGAAAGGAAAGTATTCCGAGGTCGAACACAAGGACTTAGGCGAAATCAAGTCATTCAATGATCGAAGATAGTGCAAATCTAGTCTAAGAAAAGAGAAAGAAGTAAAGAAATGAAAATGATGATATTTTTGGTTGAGTTTTTGTGGTGATCAAGCAAGGATCACAAATCAAGCAAGGTAATAAAAGAAACTAACAACTCAAGCAAGCAAAACAAACAAGTGACACAAACACAAGATAGGAGATCAAAAATAGAAAAAGAGGATTCTAGAGGTCAAGATTTCCGGTTATGGCATTGGACTCAAGCTTCTAAAGATTCTAAGGATAAAGATGCGGTGTTGGGAAAGGGTGTTTCACTAATGGAAGCAATTACCGGGTAGGTCTCTCACTTCACTAATCCCGCACCAAACTCCTATTACCGGGTAAGTCTCAAGGAGGTAAAGTTGGGAATTCTACACAAACCGGACACTACTTAAGGGGCAAACCTCTCCTTACCGGGTAAGTCTCGGAAAAGGTAAGTCTCAAGCAATAATCCTAGCACACTCAATCCAATAGCGGCTTGTGAGGCTCACTACTACCTAGAATTCATCATCTTAGGTATCTAAGATCGGAAATCATCGGGTAGATCTCTTCCCTCACTTAGGTTGATAGCATTAGGTGATCCTAAGCTAAATTAAGCTCAACAAACACTAGGATTTCAACAATCTAACATCCTAACATACAGATTCATCAATTAAAGAGCAACAGAAGGAAAAATCGGGTGGATCATAGTAAAAATCGGCCGATTTACTATGAAGAACAGGTCGATTTTTATGTCTGAGTTAGGTTTTATGCATACGAATCATCCTAAACTAACATATAAGTCCATTCTATCATCATCCAAGCAATAACCATTAATCCATCACTCCAGAATCACAACAAACTAGCCAATAACATGCATTTCAAGATCTAAAATCATCATACAAGCATACATGGAATCCATAGCAAGAAGATGAAGTAAGGAAATGAAAGCAATGAAACTTAGCTAGATTTGAGCTCAAAACAAGTCTTTCAACACACCAAATGTAGCTCCAAGTCGGATCTTACAACCTTCAACAAGCTTCTTCACAAAAATCACTCAAATCTCACTATGAAATTGAAATCTACACTAATCTCTCTCAAGAACACCCACAAGGGTGTCTTGAAGAGAGCTCCCAATTGGAAGATTCTTTTGGGAAGATGCTAGAGGATGTTGGAGAGGAGGAGAATGGAGAGGAGTCAGCAACAGCTTTGAAGGACCACTTATATTCTCCACCAAGAGCAAGGCCGGACAAGAGATCGTGGGACACGTGGCTTAAGCTGTCAAAGGCCTAAAAATCGACCCAGAGGAAAAAATCGGCCGATTTTCCTGGGTGTAGGTCGATTTTCTTCAACAGAAGCATGCTATGATCGTCTAGCCATGAGTTGCTCCATTGCTTGCACCAATAGTGGTCTTTGTGTCCTTTGTTGCTCCAATTATGCTCCTCCAAGGCTTTGGATGTGTACCATCATGAGGCTTGGCCCTCAAATGTATCGATTAACGTCCAATAGATCCCCGAATTACCTACAAAACCGATAAAAGGTAGTGTAGACGTCTTTTCTAGAAATGTGCATGAATTGAGCGAAGACGTCATGAACCAATGCCAAAACGTGCATGAATGAGTGAGAAATCTATCTAAATGATTACCTAAACCTAAGTCATAAATCGTGTTATCAAAAATACCCCATACTTAAGGTTTGCTCGTCCCCGAGCAAATTCTCAACTATAGACTAAGAGATGACATGATTTATGTATGCAGAAAAATGGCAAAATCTTTTTGGAGTTGTGCTTCTAATATTGGATCACCTTCATAGTCATGTTTCATGACAATGGACAAGCAATTATGTATCAAATAAATGAAAACATGAAAAGACAATTACACTTAACTTGATAGCATGCAATGAAATGTAAAGATGAAGAAGTCAAGATGATCATGAGCATATCCAATCTAAATCACTTAGTCTTACACACATGCAAGTAGGTTATAAGGACTTGTAAAATAGAAGGCCAAGAAACGTTGTGATTAGGTGGGAATTTTCTAGGCTATGTGATGCTAATCCGGGAAAGGAACTAAACAACCACAACTTCAAGTTTTCTTATCATCTTCCCTCAAGTGTATATTTTTCTTCATTTTCTTTTCTTTCTTTTATTTTTGAGACAATGGCATTGGTGTACAAAAGCCGAAACCTTGGTGATTAGCCATTCTCGGGCTTTTTCTATTTTTCGAGATGCATCATTTGACTTTGGCAAGGCACCAACACCCGATTATGTGAAGTGTACCGAGTTACTTGTCATTTAAATCAACGTCCCCAAACCTATATTTTTGTCTACACTTTCACAACAATTTCAACATTTCATTCACATCATTCTTTCATCAACAACTTCACCCCACACTTGCTTTTCACACACATCAACACACTATCATGCTCCTATTCCCGGATGGGTCAAAAGAGGTCAAATTTTTCATCAATTGAGGTGCTCAAACAACATGATCAAGATGAGAAGTAGAGAAAGATGAATTGCCTTAATCACTCCTAGATGTGCAAGAACTAGCATGCAATTTCGACTTTCAATACTCAATTCAATCAAGGCAAACATTCATGATCACAAATTCATTCATGGGTTTCAAGATAAGTACTTCAAGTCCACATATGCATCATCTATTCAACACATAAGGCCGTTCATAGCCAATTCACAAGACAAGATTCATCATAAGGGTCATTCCCAAGCTTTAGAAGCACTAAAATTTTTAAAATTTTCTGATTTTTTTGGATTTTTCGAAATATGTATGTACAATGCAAGACATAATGAAACATGTGACAAAATTGAACTATCCTAGATGCTAATCATGCAAGTGATCATGAAAACCCCACCCCATACTTAAAAACACATTGTCCCCAATGTGGAAACTAAATAAAGATGTGAAAGAGAGTCCTCACAATGTAAAATTGGTGATGCTTTGGTATTTCGGTTCACATTGGATGATGATGGTGGATGATCGATCAAGGATGGTAGAGAGCTCTTGATGTTCATTATGGTGTCGGAACCCGCGCTTGGCACCGCAAGCCGTCCAAGTTCCACGTCCGCTCCACCCATACTTGATTGGAGATCATCACTTTCCTTTACAGAGGAAAAATCGGCCCAGTTGCCTAGAAAATCGGACGATTTTATGCATGAACAGTCCGATTTTTCTGGGTGCTTTTCTCCTCGTCTATGTGCTTGGATCTTGTCCATTCAATAGCTCCATGAGGCTTTCACATGACCTCCAATGTCTCATAACTCATGACAATCAACAAGATCTAGCACCCAAAAACACAAAAGAAAAACAAAGCACACCAAAAGCAAAATCAAACAAAAACAAGAAAAATAAAAGGGAAAGACATGTACCAATGGGTTGCCTCCCATTAAGCGCTTCTTTAAGGTCATTAGCTTGACCAAACTCCGAGGATGTGTCAATCCACCTCGAATACCATGGTTTGCTTGAGGAGTCCAAGCAACCATCGCTTTCCGGCATCCATGATGACAAGCAAGGGCCACTTGATGCCCAAATAAGCTTTAAGTTCTCTCTTCACCGGTGAGTAGTAGACTCCTTCATCACCGCTCCTTTGATGATAGTATGGAGTTGCAACCATAGGTGCCACCCCATACTTAGACAATTGGTACTCCGCGGTCATACCGGTGAGATGCTTGTCATCCTCATCCTCTATGATCCAAAGAAGGCCGGTTCTTGGAAAGAATTCTTCATTGAGGTGCTCCATAACTACCATGGATCCATCATGCTTGCCTCCATCATTCAACATGGGAAACTCCTTAGGAAAGGGGCTCCAATCTTCGTGTGTACTCCGGGCAAGCAAGAAAGGATTGGAAGGAGTTGAAGTTAACTTAGGGATCTCCCTCGTGAGCTCTTCAAGTGTGGTTCCGGGGTTGATGGCAAGGATGTCCGGGGGTGAGAATACTTCATTGCACTCCTCCAAAGGTGAAGGAGGTGGAGGTAAGCCTTGAAGGATGGTAGGATCTCCTAGCATAAGAGCATGCCTAATCTCCTCAATCTCCCTCCTCATTTGTTCTTCTCTCTCGACATTCAATCTTCTTGCATCCTCCAGGGCCAAATCCCTTAGCCACAATTGCTCCCGAGCTTCATTCAACTCTTCCTCAAGGTCTCTATTTGTTATGGTTGAATCGGGCAATTCTTGGATCTCCTCATAGTGAACCTCCTCTTGTTGAAATACTTCCGCTTCAAGCACCATGTGGGTACTCGAAATGGAAGCAAGGTTGCTCTCTAGATCATCCATCTTCCTCAACATTTCTTCTAGCATTGATTCCACTCGGTCATTGTGAGGTTGATGGTGAGGTTCCACATAAGGCAATGTAGTCATGTGAGCTTGATCATGGGACTCATGATAGGCATTAAACTCCTCCCAATACTCAAACTCATCATGGAGAGGTCCTAGATCTTGGCTTTCCATCCACTCCTCATACTCCATGTCGTCAAGGTCGTCTTGGAGGTACAATCCGTCCATGGAAATCATGAAAAGGCAAAGACAAAAACAACACAAGATCAAAAGTAACAAGAAAGATAAACACTAAAAGCAATCAAAATCAAATGACTCAATCTAGTCCTAGTCCCCGGCAACGGCGCCAAAAACTTGTTACGCTAGGAAATAGCACAAAAAGCTTTACATTTATAAACTCGAACTAAAATCCTAAACTACCTAGCGAAACCCGCAGTGTACGGGTCGTTTTGTAGAAAGGAAAGTATTCCGAGGTCGAACACAAGGACTTAGGCGAAATCAAGTCATTCAATGATCGAAGATAGTGCAAATCTAGTCTAAGAAAAGAGAAAGAAGTAAAGAAATGAAAATGATGATATTTTTGGTTGAGTTTTTGTGGTGATCAAGCAAGGATCACAAATCAAGCAAGGTAATAAAAGAAACTAACAACTCAAGCAAGCAAAACAAACAAGTGACACAAACACAAGATAGGAGATCAAAAATAGAAAAAGAGGATTCTAGAGGTCAAGATTTCCGGTTATGGCATTGGACTCAAGCTTCTAAAGATTCTAAGGATAAAGATGCGGTGTTGGGAAAGGGTGTTTCACTAATGGAAGCAATTACCGGGTAGGTCTCTCACTTCACTAATCCCGCACCAAACTCCTATTACCGGGTAAGTCTCAAGGAGGTAAAGTTGGGAATTCTACACAAACCGGACACTACTTAAGGGGCAAACCTCTCCTTACCGGGTAAGTCTCGGAAAAGGTAAGTCTCAAGCAATAATCCTAGCACACTCAATCCAATAGCGGCTTGTGAGACTCACTACTACCTAGAATTCATCATCTTAGGTATCTAAGATCGGAAATCATCGGGTAGATCTCTTCCCTCACTTAGGTTGATAGCATTAGGTGATCCTAAGCTAAATTAAGCTCAACAAACACTAGGATTTCAACAATCTAACATCCTAACATACAGATTCATCAATTAAAGAGCAACAGAAGGAAAAATCGGGTGGATCATAGTAAAAATCGGCCGATTTACTATGAAGAACAGGTCGATTTTTATGTCTGAGTTAGGTTTTATGCATACGAATCATCCTAAACTAACATATAAGTCCATTCTATCATCATCCAAGCAATAACCATTAATCCATCACTCCAGAATCACAACAAACTAGCCAATAACATGCATTTCAAGATCTAAAATCATCATACAAGCATACATGGAATCCATAGCAAGAAGATGAAGTAAGGAAATGAAAGCAATGAAACTTAGCTAGATTTGAGCTCAAAACAAGTCTTTCAACACACCAAATGTAGCTCCAAGTCGGATCTTACAACCTTCAACAAGCTTCTTCACAAAAATCACTCAAATCTCACTATGAAATTGAAATCTACACTAATCTCTCTCAAGAACACCCACAAGGGTGTCTTGAAGAGAGCTCCCAATTGGAAGATTCTTTTGGGAAGATGCTAGAGGATGTTGGAGAGGAGGAGAATGGAGAGGAGTCAGCAACAGCTTTGAAGGACCACTTATATTCTCCACCAAGAGCAAGGCCGGACAAGAGATCGTGGGACACGTGGCTTAAGCTGTCAAAGGCCTAAAAATCGACCCAGAGGAAAAAATCGGCCGATTTTCCTGGGTGTAGGTCGATTTTCTTCAACAGAAGCATGCTATGATCGTCTAGCCATGAGTTGCTCCATTGCTTGCACCAATAGTGGTCTTTGTGTCCTTTGTTGCTCCAATTATGCTCCTCCAAGGCTTTGGATGTGTACCATCATGAGGCTTGGCCCTCAAATGTATCGATTAACGTCCAATAGATCCCCGAATTACCTACAAAACCGATAAAAGGTAGTGTAGACGTCTTTTCTAGAAATGTGCATGAATTGAGCGAAGACGTCATGAACCAATGCCAAAACGTGCATGAATGAGTGAGAAGTCTATCTAAATGATTACCTAAACCTAAGTCATAAATCGTGTTATCACTGAATTTCATTATTCTCTTCAATCCATTGTCGTTACACAAGACTCTTTTTCCCAAACTCAATAAGGAGTTCTTAATGGCCATTCAAAATGAGAAATTGAAGACTATTGCACGTGACAAAGAAACTCCTCAGGAGGTTTTGCTTTTGTTGCCCCCAAAGCTCAATCTACAACTTTGAAGGTCAATAAGAGTAAGCTCTACTGTACATATTATTCTAAATTTGGACACGATGCAAAATGATTGCTTCAAAGTCGTAATTTTATTGTTTTTCATATCCTTTATTTTTCTAAATTTGGACATATACAATCTTCTTCCCACAATCAAAGAATTATGAGTGGAAAAATGGCTGTCAACAAAGAAACAAGAAAGACAAACATTGCACCACTGATTTCAAAGAGATCGAAACATGTAGATCTATGTTTTCTAGATCTTTTCATATCCTTTAGAGGTCGTTTGATATCGATATATGATTAAACATGTAGATCTATGTTTTCTGATATTCATGTGTTAGTATCAAGATATGGATATTAAGAAGAGAAAGAAAGATGGATTTTCAAAACCCCACAAATTTCGATGGATAAACCACCAGCTATTCCAGGAACTGATGTAAGTCGGAGGTGGCCGGAAGAGAGACGAATGAAGGCAATTGAGCAGGGCAACAACGGCCCTAGATGATGGGGGCCTCACACAAAGGAGACAACAACGGTGACGGCTCCTTGCCCCAGCCGACGACAGTAGTAGTAGTAGGCCGACGGTGGCTAAGCTGGTTGGTGGCGGCAGGAGGATGGAGAAGGGAAAGAAGGATGAGTTGCTCTTGTGTGAGGAGGAATAAAAGAATTGAAACTGAGAAATGTCGAGAGAGAAGAAAGGAAGTAGTTCTTCTCTCCCGATACCTCAAAAAGTATGCGTATATCAAAAAGAGAAAATTCATATATTAGGGTCTCAATTTGATATTGATACCTTAAAATACCAAACATCGGGTATGGGTATGGATGATACTCATACCCATACCTTTAATCAGGATATCAATAGCGAACGACCCCTTAGTTTGCTTATGAGAATCCGTTAACATTATGCCGTCAATGGAAAATTCCAAACACTAACACGGTAACTGGTCAATCTCTCTTCTCCACTTAATCGTGGTTGAGCTCCACTAGATCTGGATTTTCAATTGAAGCTCGCAACTGCCGCTAATTGATATCCCTCATATTAACAACATTATAAATCAAGTCCTTCATATAACAAAATGAGACGGTTGACCAACATCAAAGTTTACGACAACTAATCAACAAACATCAAAGTTTACGAACTCTATTAAAAACAAAGATCAAATAAGATATTGAGACGGTTGACAAACTCATGCATCCCCCGAGGTTTTGTTTCACTTTCTTTTTTGTTTGGGTGGCTATATGTCTTGGTGATTGGTTCTTCGTATTGGAAGACGGGTTAACCCTATTTCATTTGGAGGAGTCGTGGACATGTGATTGAAATTTGAAGGCTCAAAGAATCCAAAACTGAGATTTCCATTGATAGTCGTTGAGAGCTTTCTTGTGCACACCAGCGACTGACATGGTCTTTATGTTTCTCTCTTCTTTGGTTGCCCGACGTTTTGACCTAATATTCCCTATGATCGGATGCTCAGTGTTTTAAAATCTTCCCGGTTGTTGCATTGTGTTTGTATGATTCCTTTTTTCTTATCGTTTGTTTGTCAAAGCATGACGGTTAGTAAGCCTGCCTTTTTGTGGACTCTCAAGTCACTAGTTTTTTTCGTGAGTCAAATTATTTCTCCCTTCAATATATATACATGAATTTGTTCGGGTGAAAACCATTCTTATGGAGAGGAATGATACTCTATCACAATCGTTGGATGAATAAAAATCAACGGTTGTGAGAAGAAGAAAATTTATATCAATTTTTTAAAAAAATTGGTTACATTAATGCAATTTTCTTTTAATGTTGACTGATAAATGTTAGTTATTTTAAAGGACTTATTACCTTATTAACATTACATTGATGCACATGAATGTTAAGTTTATCATGTTCAATTAAAAATGCAAAATAAATCGATGTTTATAAGTTTGTTTGAGTTAAATTTATTGAACACAAGCGTTCATGCACACGTGTGTTCAATGACATGAGC
Organism: Fagopyrum esculentum; assembly: GCA_033239045.1. Lineage (NCBI taxonomy): Eukaryota > Viridiplantae > Streptophyta > Magnoliopsida > Caryophyllales > Polygonaceae > Fagopyrum > Fagopyrum esculentum. Next base: position 149,352,675 of record BSUD01000004.1, on the reverse strand, counting down.
GTCCAATCACAATTTGGATGAAAAAAAATAAAAATGAATGTAAACCAGAAAAGAGCACCATGAACATGATGTTCATGGTGGTGCGATGATCGAATTATAAAGAAACACTTACATAAATGATTAATAATGGATGAACATGATCGAATAACATTTTCTTATCCAGCCAACTCAATTTTTTTTTAGATGTTGATAAATGCATAGATCCCATAATAGTTAATTAATTATTATTAATTAAATTGTAATATATTTTTTATATTGTGGTATAAAGTTGACAAATTGAAGTCTTATAGTACAATTCAATCTAGGACATTTATCGTAATATCTAACGACTCTTAGAGATTCTCATTCTTCTCCGTAAAAATGATTCTTTCCGAAACTGACCACACACACATATATATTCGAATATTTTATATTTCGGAAGCCGTAAACGCACAACGGTGGAATTCACAAATGCACGATGGATCAGGAACCCGTGACCGTCACAATTACGGTTCCGGATTCGTGAACCAGAGGGCGCCGGTGCCATCAGTCGGCGCCCAATTTTTTATTTTTTTTATTTTTTTTCCAGGAAAAAAGGGCAGCGGCGCCTAAATCAAAAAAAATATATTCGGTGAAAACTGATTCTTTCTTTTAAGGGCTTCAAAAAACGCCGGCACTCAGATTGAAAAAAAATAAAAATAAATGGCGTCGGCGCCATCCACCATAACTTATCACGGATACAGGCTCCATAACGGCCACGGTTACGTGTTCCGGATCTGTGAACAATTTCTCACGGATCCAAAACCCGTGACCATGGCCGTTACGGAATCCGGATCCGTTGTGCGTTTATGAATTTCATCGTCGTGTACGTAATATCCCCTATATTATTAGTTCATGTTTTATTTTAAACTTGTGAAGAAAAAAATTGTATAAATATATGAATAATTAGTATACATTTTTTGAACAAATAGAATAAAAATATTAAACGAATTATAAAAAATTCTCAACAAAAAAGCAATGTGAAAGGGAAAAAATGTGTCCCAATGAAACGCCCCCGTACCAAAAGAAGGTCCATACCTAAACCTTGTGCGGATAAAACACATCCATTCCTTCTAATTTTCATTTAGGAAATGTTCTTGTAAGTATCTTATTTTTCTTAATGATAATATGATAAATATATTACTAGTGTAATATCCGTGCCATGCACAAATATATTTAATAAAATTTTAATTTAAAAATAGTCATATCTATATTTAATATTTTTAGAATATTATTTACAAACAAATTTAATATAAAAATATATGAAATCATTAATAGTTTATGTACTTATATATTATTATTTATAAAATAAAGATATTTGATGTATTATAAAGGTAAAGTGAGTTGGAAGATAATATTATAAGGAAAAGTAAAAGATAATAAAAATAGAAAGGGATATTTTAAATAAAAGATAGTTTACATGTTCTTAATAAAAAAAGTCTTAAATAAAACTGAGTGTTAAAACGATCCGTGATAAAATGCACTATAAAAGGACACGTGTGTATATATATATATATATATATATATATATATATATATATATATATTGTTAGTTTATATAATTTTTTAATTAATTTTTTAAAATGAGAATGCGTTTTAAAATTGCATGTGACAAAAAGAACGAAAAAAATAACATGTGGCATTAAAGGCTTCTACTTTATTATTAGTATATAGATATATATTTTAACACTAATAGTGTAATATTATTTACGTATATATTAAACAATAAAATTGTACATCTAGATTCTAGATGAACAATTTTTTTCTTAATGTACATTTGCAAAACAATAACCACTTAATTTTAATATAAATAGTTTAATTATAATGTTTAAATTTGATTGTATTAGTTAAAAAAGGCAAAAGATCGAATAGTGGATTAATATTAGTATATAGATATTGTAAGTTTGATAAGTATATATTACTATGTATCATGTGAGATAAGAAGGTGACACGTAGGATGAAGTGTTTTGGCTTTAATAGTAGTATATTGTAAGTTTGGTAAATATATATTATTATGTATCATGTCATGTGAGATAGTTATTTTAATATATGAGATGTAAACTATAAATCTATATATATCTAAAAAAATCAAAATTACATAAAAATAACACGTGTCATCGAATTGATAAGAAGGTGACACGTAGGACGAAGTGTTTTGGCTTTAATATTAGTATATAGATCACACATCCAGTTGTCGGATCAAGCTCCTTTTCGGGTGCCATTCCAGCTACCAAGACGAACAATTCTCGGATTAACTTCGCACTTGAAGGATAATAGGGCTTGAAAATTGGATAAGTAGACGATTACGCCGTCTCCGATATACTGAGCCGAGCTAAGAATCGTGAGGTGAAGAATGAAGAAAATGGAAAGAAAAATAGATTTAATAGTGATTTGCGATTTGGAGAAGAGGGAAGGAGAGAGAAGATACACTTGTTGACCTAGAAATTTGGAATATAAGGAAATGTATTTAAGTAATAAATTAAAATAATATAAAGGACCCACTAATTCCATCACCAACAAAGTTACGTTAATTGAAATTGGAAAGAAAAATAGCTACAATTTTGTTTTTTTTAATATATATTAAAAGAAAAGTAGTCACCCTTAGTATGTACAATTTTAATATACTACTAAAGTATTATATTTAAAAAAAGAAGGTAATAAAATCTATTATTTACACCTTTTTGTTAAATTAAAATAATATAAAGGACCCATTAATTTCATCACCAACAAAGTTACGTTAATTGAAATTGGAAAGAAAGATAGTTACAATTTTTTTATTAATATATATTATAAGAAAAGTAGTCACCCTTAGTATGTACCATTTTAATATAATACTAAAGTATTATATTTAAAAAAATAAGGAAATAAAATCTATTATTTACACCTTTTATTTAAAAAAAATATATTAATTGATTGAAGTTTAATAAAAATAATCTCTTCAATTTTTTAATAAAATTAAAATACATTAGCATCTATACATAAATTAAAAAAGTATGTTTAGTATAGATAAATATATGTATAACTATATATATAAAGTTATTTTGGTATAATTTTTATCATATAATAATAAATCTATTAGTATAATTTTAACTATGTTTATGTATATGTGTAGATATTTAAAAAGACATGTATGGTAAATAGATAAATATAACTTCTATTATAGGATAATTATACTATTACATTATTGACTAATTTAAATATGGTAAATATATATATATATATATATATATATAGTTTTTTTTTAAAAAAATCAAAATTCTAAGAAAATGACACGTGACATAATATAAGATAGGATGAACCACGTTGAAAGAAATGTTTTGGCTTTAATATAGTATATAGATCCTAAGATTCATATAATTGGTAAAAAAATCTTTGTGATGGGATGATGGAATTCAAGGTCACACCCGAATATCCGATTTTTGTACAATTCGATTAATATTTTAATTATATAACTACTTTCACAAAATACTTTACAACTTTGATTAATATTTTAATTATAAAAATTTAATGTAAGTATCTTATCTTTCTTAATGATAATATGATAAATATATTATCCTAACATTCATATAAGAAAATATTGTCTAAACAATACCCCATATTTTAGGCCGACTAAACTCTAGTACCCATCGTTTAAACTATCAGAATGGTGCCCGATCAAAGATTATTACCTAGGTTACTGTTCACACGTTAACTTCAAAAATTGCTATTAAATTTCTGTAACACCCCAAGTTTTGGGAACTCGAAGCGTTACGGGTTAGGACCTTACAATGGGTCCCGACCCTAAGAGTAGCAACGACAAACGAATCTTACAACAAAACACAGACGAATGAAAACCAAAACTCAAAATAAAACCAAATGTTTAAACAAAGGAAAGCGTAAAAGACTCGCAACCGAGTTCAAAAATAAAAGAAAAGCAACAACATAAACATAAACCCGATCCCGTTTTATAATGTACGGAAACTCCGACGGTCCACACCATCCGGATCACTCAGCAGCATCCTGAATCTGCGGACTTCTACAACATTGGTATAAATCGTTATCTAACATTCTACATATCAGAAAGACAATAAAGACACAAACACACATAAGGAAAAGCAAACCCATAGCATGCTCACACAACAACCGATTATTTATCTTTCACTAGGTTATCCAATTACTAATTCAACTTATGGTTGTTACACGAGTATCGCTACGATCTCGCCTGCGTCCCCTTTCACCAACAAAAATGGAACGTATGCATCCTTCTGTCACCCGTTGGACTGGTCACGAGAGCACCTCCCAGTTTCCCCATTCTGAATTGGACAAGCGGTAACCGTCCGATTATAATGCACTTGGGCCAATTAAGGTATAACAAAGGTGAATCATATTCCGGTTATCAGTTATAACAAGATAAACAACACAATCACGCCAAAACCATCAAACCAATATACGGAACGAAGCTAAGTAAGTCCAAGGGACTTATCTCACTCGAAGGTAATCTCAACACTTAGAAACACTCAGGAAAGCCTCAAGAAAGGGACACAAGGAAGCCCGTTCACACAAGCACCACGAATCAAGAGCCGAACGAATACTAAAAGTCTATAACTTCTAGTCTCCATGATCTCTAAGAGATCTACACTAGCTAAGGTCTTGACCTTAGTCTTACAGAACACTCAAAGGTCTAAGAACAACCAAAAGGAATAAGGAAAGGAAAGGGAAAAGCAAGGAAGGAAGCAACTCACAAGAACGGAAGTTACTGCAGAAGAAACCGCGGGGGCGGCTGGACAGAGGCGCAAGGACGACACGTGATAGAGGCGCATGGGCGGCTCTATGCAGGCGTTGGGGTGGATCTTTGACAGAAGCTACTGTCGGCTTCTCGATGACAATAGGACGACGACAATGCCAAATCTTGCTCTTTCACTACGCTTCACACTTCACAACTCAACCGAGGGAGCCTGTGAACATCAAAGGATTATCAAGAAACGCACCACAAGAATCAAGGATCAAAATTGATTCTTTGAGAAGAACAAAAGAGGAAAACGAAGAGAGAAACGAAACAGAAGGGAAGCAAGGTGCAACAACACATGAACGTGATGAAGAACAAGGAAGGAAGAACTTACACGTTCAGCAAGATCTCAGGAAGCAAGGCTGCAACGCTCTAGGGTTGAAGAAGACGTAAGCAAGAAACGGGAAAAAGAAGAAAATATGGGAATATATAGGAGAGGAAGAAAAGATAAAACGAATGAAAACAGATCGGGTGCGATCTGCTGCAGATCACACCCGAGTTGCCAACCCATAGATAGAAGATCGGATATTCTATGGAAGGAGCGGCCTTGATGTCTATCACCAACCCCGATGTGACAAGGGGTCGTCCATGCGGCTAAGGCAATCCGCCCATGCGGATTTGCTGCAGATCGCACCCGATCTGTTTTCATTCGTTTTATCTTCCTTCCATAGAGGCCTCCTTCACCGCTGGGATGGTAAATGTCAAAAGTGGGATCTTATATCAAATCCCCCTAAAAAGAAGTTTTTTCCTGAAACTTGTAACAACCCGAGCGAACACGTAACCAAACACAAAACTGAACAAAACTCATATATTCCCACTCGGGGCACGTAACTTAAAACATCACAAACGTGTGGTCTGGCTCGATCATTAGATCCTCGTGACTGACGATGTGCCTTGGGTCTGGTATGTACTCCCGTAACTGAGACATATGGAAAATGGGGTGAACATCCTCGAGTCTCGGTGGCACAACAAGTCTGTATGTTGCCTCTCAACTCGCTCAAGAATCTCAAACGGTCCAACATATCTAGGACTCAGCTTTCCCTTGACACCAAAACGTCTGACGCCTCATGTCGGGGATACCCTCAACCAAACTTGAGCTCAAACTCTGAACTCCAGATGTCTACGCCTCTTGTCTGCACAGGACTTCTGCTGACTCTATGCTGCTATCATCCGCTCATGGATCACTGCTACTCGAGCCATGTCATCCAGAATTTGCTCAAGTGCTACACCGCTAACACTACTCGGCCCGTCTCAACACAACGGTGTACGGCATCTTTGTCCGTATAAAGCCTCATAAGGAGCCATCTTGATCGATGCGTGCTAACTGCTGTTATACAAAAACTCCACTAAGGGAAGGTGATATGGCCACACCTGTCCCCAGTCTAACACGCAGGCTCTCAACATGTCCTCTAGAGTCTGGATGGTTCGTTCAAACTGACCATCGGTTTGAGGATGATAAGTAGTTGTAAATTACAGACTCGTACCTAGGGCGGTATGCACCTGCTGCTAGAAGCTGGAAGTGAACCATCCGTCTCTGTCTAAGACTATAATCCTAGGTACTCCATGAAGTCTCACTATCTGTCTGGTGAACTCCTCAGCTAACCGACTCGCCGGCCTAGTTTTCTTGATCGGAATTAAACGTGCGGTCTTTGTCAATCGATCTACTATCACCCATATAGCATCAAAGCCTTGACTCGGTCTCAAACCGGTAACAAAATCCATAGAGATGTCCTCCCACTTCCACTGAGGAACGGGAAGTGGGTGTAGCTTGCCTCCTGGTCAATGATGCTCGATCTTGACCTGCTGATAGGTCGCACACTGAGATACATATCTCATAACATCTAGCTTCAAACCTCCCCACCAGAAAGAGCGTTTGATATCCTGATACAACTTACTCTCACTAGGGTGCATTGAGAAAGGTGAAGAGTGAGCCTCATGTAGGATGCTCTGTCTCAACTCCCGATCTGAAGGCACACAAACACGCTCCTAGCATCTCATAACTCCATCAGCACCAATTGCAAACTGTGGCGCCTCTCCTCGAGACATCCGGTCTCGGATCTGTGACAAAGTTGGGCAACTCTCCTACTTCTGTCGGATTTCGACCAACAGGTCAAGTAAGATCTCCAAGGTGGACAACTGGTTGTCAGAATCCTGGAAGTGGATATCCAACTCCAGCCATGCAATATCTCGCTGTAACTGTGGCTGAGCTGTCAGCCTAGCGATCGCCATCTCCCGGGGAGTCTTCCTACTAAGGGCATTTGATACCACATTCGCCTTTCCCGGGTGGTATAAGATCTCAAGATCAAAGTCCTTGATCAACTCCAACCATCAACGCTGGCGGTTATTCAACTCCCGCCGAGTGAATATATACTTCAGACTCTTATGATCCGTGAATATCTGACACGTAGCTCCGTACAGATAATGCCTCCAAATCTTCAAAGCGTCAACAACGGCAGCCAACTTGAGATCATGAGTAGGGTTATTCTCCTCGTACGTCTTCAGTTGTCTCGATGCGTAAGCAATCACCTGACCCCTCTGCATCAGAACACATCCAAAGCCCAGCTTGGATGCATCGCTGTAAACCACAAAATCCTCAATGCCTCTGACTAAGCTTAGATAGGAGCAGACGTCAACCTCTTCTTCAGCTCCTCGAAGCTCTACAGACACAGCTCAGACCATACAAACCTCGTAGACTTCCTCAGCAAGGAAGTGAGCGGTCGGACAATAATTGAAAATCCCTCAAGAAAACCTCGGTAGTAGCCCGTCAATCCTAAGAAGTTGCGTACCTCCTTGACGTTCTTAGGAGGTGGCCACGAAGCTACTGACTCGATCTTCGCTGGATCTACCTTGATCCTTTCCGTTGAGACGGTGTGACCAAGGAATGCTACCTCGGATATCCAAAACTCGCACTTAGAGGGCTTGACGTAAATCTCTCTATCCTATAAGACCTGAAGAACGATCCTCAAGTGTCCTGCGTGCTCCTCTCTGCTGCGAGAGTAAACCAAAATGTCATCTATGAAGACAACTACAAACAGGTATAGAAAGTCGATGAAGATGTTGTTCATCAACTCCATGAAGATTGCGGGCACATTCGTAAGCCCAAATGTCATCACTACAAACTCGTAGTGTCCATATCTGGCCCGAAATGCCGTCTTGGCTATGTCCTGCTCTCTCACCCGCAGCTGGTGATATCCTTTTCTCAGATCGATCCTCGAAAACACTCTCACTCCATGCAACTAATCCAAAAGGTCGTCGATACGGGGCAATGGGTACTTATTCTTGATTGTCACCTTGTTAAGCTCTCGGTAGTCGATACATAACCTCATTGACCCGTCTTTCTTCCTAACGAAGAGAACTGGTGCGTGATAGCATGAATTATAGTCTATATTTTGGGGTTTGTTTGGACGTTTTATCTTTCATAATCTGCATGTTTGTATGTACATTATGTGATTTTACTACTATTTCATCTACCTTTGCAAGAATCGAGGTCTACACCTAGTTTCGTTGTAATTGCAGGTAATATGGTACGTTTTGCATCAAAAAGGAGCAAAAGGAGTCATGAGTCATTTGGAGCTACATCCAGGGAGCATAGCCATGGATTAAGGATTCACTTTGGACCAGTTCGAGAGATTTCACATTTAGTTGTGAGTCACCTCGGTTGACCATTGATTCATCTCGACCGAGGCGATCCAGAGACGCCGACTCGACCGAGGCGAACACCTAGGACGCGGCGAGAATATTTTATTATTGGAAGAGATCTTTTAAATTTGGAAAGTGATCTTATATTTTTGGGCTTGGCTTCTGGAAGAAAGAAGATATGCAGAATCATATATTTTACCTATTTTTATGGGAAGATATCTTTTTAAGATTTATTATCTTTGGAGGTTTATTTTCCTATAAAAAGGGTCGGATTTCCCATAATTCCGACATCCGCTTACAGTTGGAGATCCTGCATACATCACGCAGCAGCAGCAGCCTACTCCAGATTGGGAGTTTTCGAAGAACCTTTTTGAAGGTTGAAGGAAGATTGAAGATCATAGCTTTTATAGCTTTTTGAAGGGTTTTGTAAGATTGTCTTCAATTCCCTCATTGATTGCCTTGTCTTGTTGGATTGCTATCCAAGGAACGCTTTGTTGTGATATTTGATTCAGTTATTGAAGTCTTTTCATTAAATTCTTCTTTGTTCGAATATTCACTTTCTTCCCATATATTTTAATACTTTCATTATGATGATGAGTGGCTACTTTCCTTGTGTGATTCTAGGGTGATTGGCTGAAGGTTGTGGTAAAAACAATGATAGAATAATCTTAGATTCCAGTAGGATCCTGAAAGTTCGAGTCTTTAACCTTAACCCTAAGCATCTCGTTCGGTTGATGAACATCTCGGCCGGGGTGGAATTCTTCTGACCGAGGTGACTTATCCGACCCTAAACTGAGAGTTAAGTGTTAGAGTTTGCTAAATCCTATTCTTATTACACCTTCCTGGTTCAATGCAAGCTTAGGATGAGACTTACCCGGTAATTCCTTAGTTTGTGTACCAACGATCATAAGTGTAGGTAATAAAGGTTTATCCTTTATTGGGGTTTGAGTGTGCTTCCATCCCATCTTGTGAGTTAGCCTGAGACTTACCCGGTAAAGGTTGATTCTATACCCTTAGATGGTGTGTTAGTTTGAAGTTATAGTTCTTTATCTTGATTCCTTGAGACTTACCCGGTAATAGGAGTTACGGTTTAGGATTAGTGTGTAGTGAGACTTACCCGGTGATCTACTCCACTTTAGTAACACCTTCCCCACGCAAAAATCTCAACTTTGTCCGCTTATCTTTAGATCTTGAGTTGGAACCACAACTTGATGCTTTAATCCCTAGAATTGCATGTTTGCTTTATTGACTTCTTATTCATCTTTGATTGTGTTAAATTGCTCTTGTGGTTAGCATTGACATTAGCATACCGTATTGACTTTGTTTCACCGAGTCCCTGTGATCGACCCCTGGAATTTTCTTGCTTTTACTACGATTGACCCGTACACTGCGGGTTCGCATCCTTGTTTTAAGCTTAAGTATACGGTTAAAAATTTAAAGCTTGCACACACCGTTTGGAGCGAACAAGTTTTTGGCGCCGTTGCCGGGGACTTGGTCTAGACCGAGCCGGTACGGTTTGCTCTTGGGGCACTTGCCCCGTTTCATCTAACCACTCTACTTGAGTGACGATTTTTGCAAGTTCTTTCTTAGGTATATGCGAAGAACCCGCGCTGGGAAGGAAATCGTTCCTTACGATCCCGAACCAGAAAAGACATACAAGCGACGCTTAAGAGAAGCGAAGAAGATGGCCCAACAAGACGATCGTGATCTTGCGGCCCAACTAAAAGAGACGCAAGAGCTGCTACGTCTCAGTAAAGAAGAGCTAAGGCAAGAGAAAGAAGAGAATCGTGCCAAGACTGCAGCAATCGAAGCTGAGATTGCAGTCATACGAGATCAGATTCTGCTTCGACCGAGGGAAGATCCTCCTGTTGATCCTCGACCGATGCAGAATCCAGTAGTAGATCCTCGACCGAGGCAGATTCCAGTACCTGACGCCCCGGCCGATGTACACCCACCTCGGATGCCAGTCCGAGATATTCTTCTTGCAGGAATCCCACAAACCCTAGGTCAAAGGATGGACCCTAATCAACAGCTGAGGCGTCCAGGGGTGAACCTAGGAGATCCAGCGGATCATGACTACGAACTTCGACCGCAAGTTCTATCCATGATTCGCCAATGTTAATTCGGAGGGCTAGAGAAGGAGTCGCCACATCAACATCTTCAAAACTACGAGATCTTGATGGAGACCTTGCGACCCTCCAGAATTGAAAATAACAACTACAAGCTAAGACCTTTTTACTTTTCTTTAAAAGATAGAGCTCTTACTTGGTATCAATCTCTTCCTCCAGGAAAAATTAGCACATGGGAGGAGATGACTACGGAATTCTTAACCAAATTCTTTCCCCCCTCAAAGACTGTTGAAATGAGAGGGAAGATCAATGCTTTCATCATGAAGGACAAGGAAAGTTTGTCCAAATCTTGGGAGCGGTTCAAGGATATCTTTTTGGATTGCCCACATCATGGGATTCCAAAGATCGAGTTGTTAGAGATCTACTTCAAAGGGCTGGACGGAAACACCCAGTTCAATCTCCAACTACTCTCCGCCGGTACCTTCATGGACATGGCGGTTGACGAGGCTTGGGACTTCATTGAGAAGCAAGCCTTGCATATGGAGAAGTATACCCACCAAGGAGCTGAAGGTGGAGTTAAAAGAGTCAACTTTCAAGAGACTCAATCCAACAACAATCAACTCACATCGTTGAAGAATGATGTGAAGCAATTGAAGGAGCTCTTGATGGCTCAAACTAAGAAGGAAGAGCCAGGGCAAAGGAACAACAACAATAACGGGTACCGTAACAACAACAACGGACCCCGAAACAACAACTACAACAACAACAATAGAGGATCCAATAGCAACAACTGGAGGGCGAATAACCAAAACCACGGTAACAACTATTCAAACTCCAACTCTAATGATTCCTCTAACCCTTTCCTCTCTTCCCCTTCTTCTTCTTTTACTCCATTGAAAAGCCAAGGGCAAGGATCAAGTTCGTCTCAGCCGGAAAAGAAAGACGCAGTCCTGGAGGCAATCTTGATCAAGCTTAGCGCTATGGAGAATTCTATGACTTCATTTTCGAGGGCCCAAAAGTCCCTTGAACAACAACTTGCTAATAGGGCGAATGAAGCGCCAAGAGATCCAGGGAAGCTTCCAGCAAAGACGGAAACTAACCCTAAGGGCCAGTGCATGGCCATAACGACGAGGAGTGGACTCAAAACTGCAGATCCAGTACCTCGCTCGACGCAGACCACCTCGGTCCAGATCCAGTCGAAGAACACCTCGACCGAGATACCAACCGAGGCGGAGCAACAAAAAGTAGGAGGAACGACGGAAACTTATGTTCCACCTCCTGCATATAAGCCACCACTTCCATTCCCTCAATCCAGAGCCAGAGCACATCTAGACAAGCACTTTGGTAAGTTTCTTGACTTGAAGAATAAGCTACATATTAACATTCCTTTCCTTGATGCTATTTTAGGTATGCCCGCCTATGGGAAGTTCTTAAAAGAAATCTTATCAAGGAAGAGGAAGCTGGAGGATGTTGGTGAAGTTAGGATGACGTCTAAGTCTTCGGAGCTAATCAAAATCATGAAGGAAAAGATGCCACCTAAATTGAGAGATCCCGGCTCATTTTGCATTCCCATTCAAGTTGGGGATGTCACTTGTGAAGCCCTTTGTGATCTAGGAGCCAGCGTGAGCATCATCCCGCTGGAGCTATGCACTAAGATCGGTCTTGGAGAGCCCAAACCGGTCAAGATTCGACTTTACATGGCGGATCGCTCCATTACCCATCCCGTGGGCATTTTGGAAGACGTTCCGGTCAAGTTAGGTAACTTCTATCTACCTATAGATTTTGTCGTACTTGACATTCCCGCAGATTATCCTGTTCCTATTATTCTCGGGAGGCCATTTCTAGCAACTTCGGGTTGCAATGTGGATTGCAAGAACGCCAAGTTGAAATTCAACGTTGGTGGCGATGAGGTGGAGTTCGCACTACTTGCAGCAATGAAAGGAGAGCAACTAACTGATGATATCTTCAACATCTACGATGAAGAAGAATCAAGAGAATTGGTGAGCTCTATCCTTATTAACGACCCACTCGAAAGAGTTATTAGCTTCAGTTTAATGGAGGAAGGTATAGATGCTTCTTGTGATGCAGATATACAGAGCTTGAAGGCACTGGAAGAGGATCCAGGAGCTAAAACTGAGAAGCTAATCCAGGAGACGAAGATCTCCAGTCTCGGATCCAGTAGCAGTACCTCGACCGAGGCACTTTCTGGACAAAGCGAGGCGACTGAAGAACACCTCGGTCAACGCTTATGCGCCTCGACCGAGGTGGACAGCGAGACGATTCAAACTGAGATTGTATCGAGTCCAGTTTCTGACACCACTCCACTGGAAAGAGGAAGCAGAGATCCCTCTCAGAAAGCACCCCCAGTTGTGGAGCTTAAACAGCTCCCTAGTCACTTGAGGTATATCTTTCTTGGGCCGGATTCTACTTATCCCGTTATTGCTAGTGCTTCCCTCTCCGATTCTGAATTGTCTAAGTTAATGCATGTCCTGAGAAAGCATCGAAAAGCTATAGGTTACACCACGGATGATCTTATTGGCATTAAACCTTCTTTCTGCATGCATAGAATTCTAATGGAAGATAATCATAAGACTTCACGGGAACCTCAAAGACGGTTAAATCCGATCATGAAAGAGGTTGTGAAGAAGGAAGTTCTTAAGTTGTTGGATGCAGGCATTATTTATCCTATTTCGGACAGCAAGTGGGTTAGCCCGGTGCATGTCGTTCCGAAGAAAGGAGGGATGACCGTTGTGACGAATAAGAACAACGAGTTGATCCCAACAAGGACCGTTACGGGCTGGAGAGTTTGCATCGATTATAGGAAGCTGAACACGGCAACTCGGAAGGATCATTTTCCGCTTCCCTTCATCGATCAAATGCTCGAACGGTTGGCCCAGCATTCACACTTTTGCTACTTGGACGGCTATAGTGGATTCTTCCAGATTCCTATCCATCCGGATGATCAGGAGAAGACCACTTTCACTTGTCCCTGGGGGACGTTTGCCTATCGGAGGATGCCATTTGGATTGTGTAATGCACCCGCTACCTTCCAGCGATGCATGATGGCTATCTTTTCCGAGTACATAGAGGAGATCATGGAGGTATTCATGGATGATTTTTCTGTATATGGTTCCTCTTTTGATGATTGCCTATCTAACCTTTCTCTAGTGCTTAAAAGATGTGAAGACACTAACCTTGTTTTGAATTGGGAGAAGTGTCATTTTATGGTTAATGAAGGCATTGTGCTAGGACACCTCGTTTCTAATCGAGGTATTGAGGTTGATCGAGCTAAGATCGAGACTATTGAGAAACTCCCTCCCCCTTGTTTTGTTAAAAGTGTGAGGAGTTTTCTCGGACATGCAGGTTTCTACAGGAGATTCATCAAGGACTTCTCCAAGATTTCTAAACCTCTAACTAACCTCTTGAATAAAGATGTTGTTTTTGAGTTTTCGCAAGAGTGTCTTGATGCTTTTTACAGGATTAAGGAAGCGTTGATCTCCGCTCCCATTATCCAGCCTCCTGATTGGACCTTGCCCTTTGAGGTCATGTGTGACGCTAGTGATGTAGCCGTAGGAGCGGTGCTTGGACAGAAGAAGGATGGACGGACCACCGCCATCTACTATGCTAGCAAGACGCTAGATGAAGCACAACGCAACTACGCTACCACCGAAAAGGAGTTATTGGCGGTTGTATATGCTTTCGAGAAGTTTCGTTCCTATCTAGTAGGGGCGAAAGTCATTGTCTACACCGACCATGCGGCCATTCGTTACTTGTTGGCTAAGAAGGATGCCAAGCCGCGCCTCATTCGATGGATTCTCTTGCTTCAAGAGTTTGATCTAGAGATCCGCGATAAGAAGGGATCCGAAAATTCCGTTGCGGATCACCTCAACCGGCTACCTGAATCTTCCCGCGAGACGAATAACCCACCCATAGACGATTCATTCCCCGATGAGCACTTACACTTGTTGGAGCGTTTGATGGAGCTACTTACTTCACCCCACGATGGAGGTGAAGTATGGGGTGAGGGAACCTCCCACCTCGTTTGAGACACATCATGGTCCAGCTAGCGACCTTAAATCAAGCGCTTCTTGGGAGGCAACCCAAGGTATTGCTTTCTTTTCCCGTTTTCTAGTCTAGTTTAGATAGTTTTTGTTTTTGCTTTGCTTTGCTTGTTTTTGGCGTTCTGGACAGACAAGAGGGAATATCTAGGAAGGAGCACAACTGGAAGGACAGAAGTTCGAGATTCTGAGAAGACAGAAGCACCTCGGTTATTGTCAGAGCACCTCGACCGAGTTGATTCTTGAGCAACCGAGGCGACTAGGGTTTCTGCAGAACCACCTCGGTCCATACCACCTCGGTCCAGTCGAGACCATCTCGACCGAGGTGACAGCAGATCCAGTAAAAGTATAAAAGGGGAAAAATTACTTTTCACATTTTTACCCACCTCGACCGCGGCGACAAATCCATTTCGCTCTCCCTCAGATCGTGCTCGTTTTCGACGTTTTCTGTTTCCAAACCGAGATTGAAGGATAGAGGAGTCGATTGCAACAACGAATCTGCAGAAAGATCGAGCGATTCGGCCGGAACGAGGTAAAAACGAACGAAACCCTAACTCGCTCGTTTACTTCGATTTGGGCTTTGGTTGCCCTTGATTCTGTTGAGGAATTGCTTAAGTACCCCTTAGGAAGCATCTGTAGTGATTTTTGGGGGAAAAGAACTGAAATTCAGAGAGTTGAAATCGCGACTGTCTTTGCCTCGGTCCAGTCGATCTGCACCTCGGTCGAGGTGATTCTTGGAGTTTGTCAGTCGACCGAGGTAGTCTGACAGTGTTGTTTGAAGATGAGTTCAGATCGTCGTTTAGCCCTTAGAGATAGATCCTCCCCTTCCCCTTCTCCTTCCTCATCCCGTCCTTACCGCCCGGTTATCCACGAGAGATGCCGGGTAGACTATGAGAGGATAGCTGGCCGTCTAGTCATCGCACCACGATTTCTGGACGTGTCAGCTTTTGATTGCCTAGGGTTAGATGCTGACCTTAGGAGGATGATTGCTACCGTAGGGCTGGATCAGTTTACTGAGATCCGAGCCCCAGCCTACTTAGAGCCGACACTCGAGTTTGTTAGCTCCTTCTCCTACCTTCCCACAGACCGGTCTGTGAAGTACCGGTTGATGAGCCGGAACTTCATAGTTCCTTTAGAGATATGGAGAGAGATTTTTGGCTTTCCTGAGCCCACCGCCACCGACTTCCCCTCCCGATCCGTAGCTAGGGAGTTCTGGGGGCAGATTGCCCATATTACTGAGCACGCAGACAGATGGCGCCCTGGAGATTCCAAGGAGAGGGTCATCTTCCATCCGGCCTTCAGACTAGCCCACAGGATTTTCAGCGAGACGCTTCTGGCGCGTACTGAGACGCCCCAGAAGGTCCGACAGGGGGAGCTCTTTAGCCTTTACTGCATGGTTACAGGAGGTTTCCCAGACTTTGGCTTGCTCTTGGCAGAGGATCTGCACAAGATCAAGGCCAAGGCGAAGGGAGACATTTGCTGCGGAGGTCTAGTCACCCACATCGCTACCTACCACGGGATGGACCTCAGCGTTTGCACGATGGCGGCGGCTCCGAAGCCGCTGGGATTACAGGAGATGATCACACGGAGGATTCTAGTTCCCCGTGGTTTGACCACTCCTTACGTCGCCATGCCTTGGGAGCGGACTGCACCTCAGGGGATCCGCTGGTCTACGCAGTTTACAGTCTTTGATCCGCATTTCTGGCAGACAGCTTGGGATACACTGATGGAGGATCACAGAGAGGCAGCAGCTGCCCCTGCTGCAGCTGAGGAGGAGGCTGAGGATGAGGATGACGACGATGATGAGACAGTGGATGAGAGAGGAGGTGGCGTCCCGATGGACACAGGGACAGATACAGCTGGGACGAGTGCGCCACCTATTATAGATTTAGATGATGAGGAGGACACTGAGCCGGCACCAGCTGAGACATCTCCGGTGAGACCTGCTAGACGCAGGAGGCGTGGAGTGAGGGATAGAGCTGTGCACCGACGGATCGATGACCTGACGGATCAGGTTATCGACTCATATGCTGCACTTTCGCTGGATATCCGCGAGATGCAGGAGCGGCAGCATCATCAGCACATGATGGCTCAGTTGCAGTTCGAGCGGATCATGGGCCATCCTTACGATCCGACTCAGTATCCTTATGCACCACCACCGGATCGAGACTACTGAGGAGCTGCAGGGTTTTATTATTATATTTTTATGCAGTTCGGCTTTCATCCGGTGAGTTCTCTTTTGTTTAGACCTTTATTATACCCACTGGGACAGTGTGTCTCAAGTATGGGGTGTTTGTTATTTGACTATGTGGCTACCTTTGATGTATTTGATACTTTTGATGTATTTTATATTTATCGGATATTTTCATATTTATGCTTCAGTTGCCTTTATATGATTATCTGATATTACATGCACACCTACAGGTTATTTGATTGAGAAAAACGTCGAAACCGAAACAAAAATAATGGTTTTAAAAAATTTTTTGACCTCGACCGAGTCAGTTCTGGCGAAACGAGGCATTTCACCTCGGTTGAACCAAGAACATCTCGACCGAGGTGGCGTAACAGAAAGTTTTCGAAAACGATTTTGTGTTACTTATCTGGATATGATCTCAGTGAAGATTTTGTTTACCTACTGGTTTTAAATTCTTTGTGTGTTTGAAAGGTTTTATAATATGTTTAAGTTGCTAAATGCTTTGTTTGAAATTATTAGCATGTTTATTACTTTGTTTTTATCCAAATTATGTTGAATTTGAAGGTTGACACCGTAGGTTAAGTTCTCTCACGTTCTTCTTGGAAAGACCAAGGCAATTCATTCTCTTCTTCTTCTTCTTCTTCTTGATCATGCTTAGCCCCTCATATACATTTTGCCTCCCTTTACCTATCCGGGAATTTGGAAGCAAGCGAAGTGGTGAAAGCAAGTTAAAGTTGAAGAGTGGGCTGGAAGTGAAGTGTTAGAAAGCAATTTTAGGTTTGGGGAAATCAATCTTGATGATGAGTAACTCGGCACCATTCACATAGCCGGGTGTTTGTGTCTTGCCAAAGTCGGATTGAGCGATATTCCTAACTGGTCATGGTATGTGCATCAAGGGTTTGATGCATCTCGAGAAATTGATGATTGCAGATTTCCTAGGCTTCGGTTATTGTGCACCTCTGTCCATGCATCCCAAAAAGTAAAGTAAAAAAAAAAGAAAAAGAAAAAGTGTGAGATAAGCAAAGCTTATTGGTGGAAGATGTTGCAAGTTGAAGTGAAAGTGAAGTTCATCCTTTTCCCGGATTCTAGCACCACATTACCTTACATACATCCCTACCCTACACGTTTCTTGACCTTTTCTTTTGGGAAGCCCTTGAGACCTTGAGCTTGTTGATTGACTTAGCGGTTTAAACTGGATTATACATGATTAATTTTGATAATTATGATTTATTATGCATTCTATGATTTTATGCAAAGATGAACAACTTTCTTATATTTATAAAATGTTTTGATCATATTAAGTTTTTAATTCCAGGAAGTATTCTCTTAGAATGATCTATGATAGTTACACACCATAAAATGTTTTTGAAAGACTTTTTCATTGATTTTCTTGACTTATAATCCATTCTATCTTGTCTTTTATATGAGGAACTTGCTTGGGGACAAGCAAGGGCTAAGTATGGGGTATTTTGATAGCATGAATTATAGTCTATATTTTGGGGTTTGTTTGGACGTTTTATCTTTCATAATCTGCATGTTTGTATGTACATTATGTGATTTTACTACTATTTCATCTACCTTTGCAAGAATCGAGGTCTACACCTAGTTTCGTTGTAATTGCAGGTAATATGGTACGTTTTGCATCAAAAAGGAGCAAAAGGAGTCATGAGTCATTTGGAGCTACATCCAGGGAGCATAGCCATGGATTAAGGATTCACTTTGGACCAGTTCGAGAGATTTCACATTCAGTTGTGAGTCACCTCGGTTGACCATTGATTCATCTCGACCGAGGCGATCCAGAGACGCCGACTCGACCGAGGCGAACACCTAGGACGCGGCGAGAATATTTTATTCTTGGAAGAGATCTTTTAAATTTGGAAAGTGATCTTATATTTTTGGGCTTGGCTTCTGGAAGGAAGAAGATATGCAAAATCATATATTTTACCTAATTTTATGGGAAGATATCTTTTTAAGATTTATTATCTTTGGAGGTTTATTTTCCTATAAAAAGGGTCGGATTTCCCATAATTCCGACATCCGCTTACAGTTGGAGATCCTGCATACATCACGCAGCAGCAGCAGCCTACTCCAGATTGGGAGTTTTCGAAGAACCTTTTTGAAGGTTGAAGGAAGATTGAAGATCATAGCTTTTATAGCTTTTTGAAGGGTTTTGTAAGATTGTCTTCAATTCCCTCATTGATTGCCTTGTCTTGTTGGATTGCTATCCAAGGAACGCTTTGTTGTGATATTTGATTCAGTTATTGAAGTCTTTTCATTAAATTCTTCTTTGTTCGAATATTCACTTTCTTCCCATATATTTTAATACTTTCATTATGATGATGAGTGGCTAATTTCCTTGTGTGATTCTAGGGTGATTGGCTGAAGGTTGTGGTAAAAACAATGATAGAATAATCTTAGATTCCAATAGGATCCTGAAAGTTCGAGTCTTTAACCTTAACCCTAAGCATCTCGTTCGGTTGATGAACATCTCGGCCGGGGTGGAATTCTTCTGACCGAGGTGACTTATCCGACCCTAAACTGAGAGTTAAGTGTTAGAGTTTGCTAAATCCTATTCTTATTACACCTTCCTGGTTCAATGCAAGCTTAGGATGAGACTTACCCGGTAATTCCTTAGTTTGTGTACCAACGATCATAAGTGTAGGTAATAAAGGTTTATCCTTTATTGGGGTTTGAGTGTGCTTCCATCCCATCTTGTGAGTTAGCCTGAGACTTACCCGGTAAAGGTTGATTCTATACCCTTAGATGGTGTGTTAGTTTGAAGTTATAGTTCTTTATCTTGATTCCTTGAGACTTACCCGGTAATAGGAGTTACGGTTTAGGATTAGTGTGTAGTGAGACTTACCCGGTGATCTACTCCACTTTAGTAACACCTTCCCCACGCAAAAATCTCAGCTTTGTCCGCTTATCTTTAGATCTTGAGTTGGAACCACAACTTGATGCTTTAATCCCTAGAATTGCATGTTTGCTTTATTGACTTCTTATTCATCTTTGATTGTGTTAAATTGCTCTTGTGGTTAGCATTGACATTAGCATACCGTATTGACTTTGTTTCACCGAGTCCCTGTGATCGATTCCTGGAATTTTCTTGCTTTTACTACGATTGACCCGTACACTGCGGGTTCGCATCCTTGTTTTAAGCTTAAGTCTAGGGTTAAAAATTTAAAGCTTGCACACACCGTTTGGAGCGAACAGTGCGCCCCAAGGAGATACACTAAGACGGATGAAGCCCTTCTCTTCTAACTCCTTGAGCTGCTTCTTCAACTCCAACATATCGATAGGCGGCATACGGTAAGGAGCCTTAGAGATCGGTCTCTTACCGGGCTCTAGCTCAATGCCAAAGTCTACACTCCTCTGTGGAGGTAAACTTGATGGCTCTCCGAAAACGTCTAAAAACTCACAAGCTATTGAAATCTCATCCAAAGTTGGACTCGTGTTATTCTTCATGGCATAACATCAGAAAGCCTCGCAACCCTGTCCGATAAGTCTCGCAGTTCGGACTGCGGTGATGATTGTACCGGTCTTCCCTAGCTCCCATCCTCTGAAGATCTCAACATGGTTTGCATCTGTAGTTACCGTCACTGTCCTCTTGCCGATGTCCAGAATTGTTTGATGTCGATCCATCCAATCCATACCCAGAATAACTTCTTCATGTACTAAGTACATGACAAAGAAGTGAACTGGCCAATCGCGACCTCCCAGTCTAATAAGGCAATCGCGAACCTCTCGGGTACCTTTAATCTTACCCCCCATCGAGTAATCCTATAAAGAAGGGTCTACCTTCTACGGTAACTAAGACCAATCTATCTACACATGCATCAGATATGAAAGAATGCGTAGCACCGATATCGAAAAGAACTCTTACAAGAAAACCATTAATATGAATGGTACTTGTGGTTGTTGGCGTTGTTGGCTCTATAGCACTCCTCAGCTAATAAACTGTGGCTAATTCATATCTAGTATCTGCTGAACCACCAACTCGCCCTCTACCTCTCCCTTGTGCCGGAGTGGAACCTTGAGGAGCGGTAGACCCCGAAAATCTCTACTGCTGCTGCTGATACTGAGGCCTTTGTCCTCCTCCTGTAACACTGGCAGGTGAAGAGCCCTGCTGTGACAGCGCCTTGCCTTGACGGCAAAATGCAGCTCGTCCTGACTTGCCACAAGAAAAGTAAGTCACAACAACCTTCTTGCAATCGGCTCTCATGTGTCCGATACATCCGTAGTTAAAGCATTGTCGTCCTCTATCAGAACTCTGTACAAACTGTTAAAAACCAGAACGTCCTGGCGTCTGAATACGCCCAAAACCTGCTACTCTAGCTCCAACACTGGCTAGTCCAGTCTTCTATCTCTTCTCAGGACCTCTTGTCTAAGAAGCTCTCCTCTGACCCAGTTGGTCTCTCTCATATGCAGAAGTTCTATCATGATAGTCCGTCAAAGAATCACAACGGAAACCAGCAAGATAAGAGCGGGTAGACTCCCTCAACCTCTGAGAGAAAAGGTAAACATGCTGATCCTCAGGTGGTGCAGGCAAACCCAACAAAGATAGCTCATCCTGAAACTTGCTGATGATCTCAACAATAGGCAAATCCTTGAATTCAACCTCGAGAAAATCTTGAAGACCGTCCCTCCTCATAGTTGTAGGGCAGTAGTGATCTCTAATCACCGTCTTCATCTACTCATAACTACTGACCTTACTACGAGTTGTCCTCCACCAAGAATGAGCTTGATCCTTCAGCAACGTCTGTGCTATGTTGACTCGACGTCCCTCTGGGCAACCGATAGCCTCCATAGCAGAATCCAGCTGTCCTAGCCACTACTCCACTTCCAACCCAATCTTTCCCATGAACGTTGGAACCTTCAGCTGGTCGAAAGCCTTCAACCAACTGTCGGGCTTCCGCTCTCTCTCCTCAGCCGGCGCTCTAACAACCTCAACAACTCTAACAGGCGGGGCAACAACCTGTGTAACTCTATGCGAAACCCCAACTGATCTCGCACGAACTGGTGGTGCTGGTGCAAGTCCTCCAATCCTGATGACCTCCTTCACTCTCTACAAATAGTCGCGATATGCAGAAACTCCGATGGACACTTGCACGGACTTTGTCGATGGCGCTCTTTGTGCTCCAGACCTAGCAACGGTCCCGTTCCCAGCCTCACGAACAAAACTCTCAACAAACGCCTCAACGATAGACGGATTAGCAACTGGGGCCTGACCCCAACCTCTAGCTAGTGGAGGTCTTCCTGCACGTCCTCGTCCACGAACGGCAGGTGGAAGTGGTGGTCGACCCCTTCTTTGCCCCATAGCAGATGTGGCTCTAGTACGCATCATCCACTATAAGGAAGAATATATAAGAATCGATATAAATATAAGGTCACGCTACAGCTAAAGCAGAAATCCAATAAAAGCACATATAAAGGTCAACATATAAGAAACTACACTATTGAGATCTGCAGAGGTAGTAATGGTCGCCCGTACATCTATCCCAAACCGACAAGTTTAAAAACAAAACCCCCTTTTTAAAACATTAGATCCCTTACGGGTTCTATTTATATATTCATCCGACCTTTAGAAGATTTTGAGTGTCATTGTTGCCAACCTAAAGCTCTGATACCATATTGTAACACCCCAAGTTCTGGGAACTCGAAGTGTTACGGGCTAGGACCTCACAATAGGTCCCGACCCTAAGAGTAACAATGACAAATGGATCTTACAACAAGGCACGGACGAATAAAAACCAAAACTCAAAATAAAACCAAAGGTTTAAACAAAGGAAAACGTAAAAGACTCGCAGCCGAGTTCAAAACAAAAAGAAAAGCAACAACATAAACATAAACCCGATCCCGTCCTATAATGCACGGAAACCCCGATTGTCCGCACCATCCGGATCACTCAGCAACATCCTGAACCTGCATAATATCTACAATATCGGTATAAACCGTTAGCTAACATTCTACATATCAGAAAGATAGTAAAGGCACAAACACACATAAGGAAAAGTAAACACATAACATGCTCACACAACAACCGATTATTATCTTTCATTAGGTTATCCAATTACTAATTCAACTTATGGTTGTTACACGAGTATCGCTACGATCTCGCCTCCGTCCCCTTTAACCAACAAGAATAGAACGCATGCATCCTTCTATCACCTACTGGACTAGTTGCGAGAGCACCTCCCAGTTTCCCCATTCTAAACTGGACAAGCGGTAACCACCCGATTATAATGCACTTGGGCCAATTAAGGTATAACAAAGGTGAATCCTATTCCGGTTATCAGTTATAACAAGATAAACAACACAATCAAGTCAAAACCATCAAACGGATATACGGAATGAAGCTAAGTAAGTCAAAGGGGATTACCTCACTCAAAGGTAATCTCAACACTCAGCAAACACTCAGGAAAGCCTCAAGAAAGGGGCACAAGGAAGCCTGTTAACACAAGCATCACGAATCAAGAACCGAACGAATGCTAGAAGTCTATAACTTATAGTCTCCATGATATCTAAGAAATCTACACTAGCTAAGGTCTCGACCTTAGTCTTACAGAACACTCAAAGGTCTAGAAACAACCAAAAGGAATAAGGAAAGGAAAGGGAAAAGCAAAGAAGGAAGCAACTCACAAGAACGGAAGTTACGACAAAAGAAACCGCGGGGGCGGCTGGACAGAGGTGCAGAGGCGACTCTGTGCAGGCGCGGGGGCGGATCTTCGACAAAAGCTATTTCCGGCTTCTCGATGACAGTAGAACGACGACAAGGCCAAATCTTGCTCTTTCACTAATCTTCACACTTCACAACTCAACCAAGGGAGCCTGTGAACATAAAAGAATCATCAAGAAACGCTCCATAAGAATCAAGGATCAAACTTGATTCTTGAAGAAGAATAAAAGAGGAAAACGAAGAGAGAAACGATATAGAAAGGAAGCATGGTAAAGCAGTGATAGCATGAAATATGACATTAGTTTAGGCACAAATTTTTGGTAGTTTTTCCCTTCTTTTGTGTACATGGATATGAGTTTGAAACATATATAAGCATATTCACCTATTATGTTGGTATAGAGATCTACACAAGCTTTGTTGTGATTATAGGTGAATAAAGGCTTGGATTGGAGAAAATGGAGCATGTGAGCATGATTGATCATACTAGACATCAAGGGGATGCATTAGAGCAGCTAAAGAAAGAGTATGATTGGAAAACTTTGGAGAACAAAGGATTGTACGCAAATTTTTAGGTTTCCACGGTCAAGTACACAAGTCCACGGCCGTGGTTTTGGTAATTGATTTAATTAAGGCCGTGGAGAACCATGTCGTAAGCACCCACGGTCAATTCCACGGCCGTGGAAATCTGATATGACCGTGGTTTTTGTAACGACTTCTACATGTCATTCTTTGCCACGTCAGTGTTCGTTACGGGCCGTTCGTAACCCTACTTTTTCCTATAAAAAGGCTGAAAAAAGAGGGACACGGGTTTCGCTTTTGACCATTCGCAAGGTTACGCATTCGGATCTTCGCTTATACATCATAGGAGAAGATTTTGGAAGAAGATTGGAGGAAATACGCACTTTTGTATTTTGGAGTTGGAAGATCTTAGGTTTGCACTTTGAAGGCGGATTGGCATCCCGTTCTTCTTGTTCTTTAAGATTTGTGAGAGATTTATGACTCTATTTTGTATTCATTGAACACAAGCACGGATTTTGAGTTATTTGAGATTGGTTTTTTAATCATTATTGAGTTTTCAAAGTTCTATCTTTTCTCTCTTCTAAACTTGATTATTGATTTGATGACAATGATTGTTGGCTAAAACCTTAAGAGATTCTAAGGTGAAGGGTTGATAGTTGTGGCATAGATGATGATAGATTGAACCAAAACAGATTGGGTCCTGAGAGTTGCGAGAAGCCTCGCCGTCGTACCTTTCCACGGCTTGTTCTTAAGTTCCACGACCGTGGTTTCTCAAGAATTGACCGTGGTTTTCCCAGTTTGACGTGCTTTTCTTTTGCTTTGATCCAAAATTAAAGATTGGCCCTAACCTAGCCTTGGTTTACCTTTTCTAGGTAGTAGTGAGATTCAACACCCTCTACTTAGATTACGAGTGTCACAAGCTTTACCTGTTTGGCTTATCTTTGATTCCCTTGGGTTTGGGCATGGGTATTTGAGAGTTTAATCTTGTCCTTAGATCCTCTTTATAACGAGACTCAACATCCTTTATTTAGAGGGTTTTTGGGTAAGATATATGGGTTTGGAACTTCACCGTACAACACCCTATCTTAGATCTATACCTTTGCAATCCTAACTTTGTCCTTATATCTTTTAAACATCTTGAATCGATTTCCACAATTGGATACCCGAATCTTTAGAATCGTTGTTTTCCCATTAATCTTTACAAAAGTCTATTTACTTGTCAGATGATTTTACAAACTGAACTTGATCCTCCAAATCCCTGAGTTCGACTATGAAATTCTTGCTTTACTATACCGATCTGTACACTGCGGGTTTGCTTCTTTGCTTGATTTCAGATTTTATAAATTTAAGACTTAGTGACACACACACTTTTGAGCGAACAAGTTTTTGGTGTCGTTGCGGGGATTTGGTTTAGGCCAAATTCGGTTTTTGGTTGTCTGGCTTGGGAGCTTTTGCTCTTGTTATTTGATCTATCTACCTTAGTGATTTTACAGATTTCTCTTTAGGTATATGCGAAGGTATCGATCTGAGCAATACCTCGTTCCTTTTGACCCTGAACCTGAGAAGACTCTCAAGAAAAGTTTAAGGGAAGCAAAAATGGTTGAACACAATGAAAAGAACTTTCAAGCTGAGTTGGACGAAACTCGAGCTCTCCTTAATGCAAGTGAAAGAAGACTTCTTGAGGAGAAAGCTATAGCTCGCGCTGATAGAGAGTGATTTCAAGCAGAAATGGATGAAATCCGGGTGATGGTACGACAAGCAAACTTGGAGAAAACCGTCAAAGCTAAGAAGGACGAATCATCCGATGATGATATGCTTGAACTGGAAGAAGTACCACCTAATCCACCACTTAATCCTCGTATTCATGTTAGAGATGCGAGAGTTTCTCCTATCGTGGTTGAACCGCAAACTCTTGGGCAACATATGGATCCGAACCAGCAGCCGCACCGTTTGGGCATGAATCTTGGAGATCAAGATGAGCATGACTATGGTTTCGCCCTCAAGTCATTACTATGATCCGCCAAAGTCAGTTTGGTGGAATGGAAACGGAATTTCCGCATCAACACCTTCAGAATTATGAGATTCTTATGGAGACTTTGAAGCCTCCAAGAGCAATCAACAACAACTATAAGTTGAGACCTTTGTTTTTCTCTTTAAAAGACAAGGCCTTAGCTTGGTATCAATCTCTTCCAACTGAAAGAGTTAACACATGGATGGAGATGACTTCGGAATTCCTCACCAAGTTTTTTCCGCCATCCAAGACGGCGGAGTTGGGAGATAAAATCAATACTTTTGCTATGAAATCTAATGAAAGTTTGTTTAAATCTTTGGAAAGGTTCAAGGACCTTCTATTGGATTGTCCTCACCATGGCATTTCAAAGCCTGAGTTGTTGGAGTTATACTACAAGGGATTGGATGTGGAAACTCAATTCAAACTCCAATCTCTTTCATGCGGAACTTTTTTGGAAATGAGAGATTATGATGCTTGGGACTTTATTGAAAAGCAAGCTCTAGTGATCGAGAAGTACTCCCATAGGAAGATTGAAGATGGGAATCGAAATTCCGGAGATCCGGAATTGAATTTGAATCAAGCGAGTAAAGCTCAAATTTTCTCTCTTAACAATGAGATTAAGGAGCTGAAAGAACTCTTGAAGCCCAGCATTCAATCGAGCAAGGAGCAAGACGTTGGCTATCTAGGAGGAGAGAACAATCAAGGGAAAAGGAATAACAACCGGAACAACCGTTGGAACAATAACAACAACAACAACAACAACAACAACAACAACAACAACAACAACAACGACAGGAATTTCAACAACAATTGGAGATCCAATCAACAAAATCCCGATAATCCTTATTCCCATGCTGAAAATTCACTAACACATCCTTCTTCTTCTACACCTTTGAAAAGTCAAGGACAAGCTCCATCAAGTTTAAGCCAGCCAGAGAAGGACAAGCTTGAAGCGATGATATATGAAAACAATCTTGGGGAAGATACAAGAAATGGAGAATTCCATCACTTCGATTTCTAAAGTACAAAAAGCTTTGAGGAATCAAGTGTTTAGCAAAGTCGGAGAAGTTCCTAGAGATCAAGGGAAGCTTCCCGGAAAAACGGAGGACAATCCGAAAGGGAGGGTGATGACAATTACTACAAGAAGTGGTGTAACAACCACCGATCCACAACCCACATTCATAGAGGTTTCCGTCGAGAAAGAGAAAGGAAAGGAGAAAGACGATGTCTACGTACCCCCTCCACCTTATAAACCTCCCTTGCCATTTCCACAATCTAGAGCGAGAGCGCGTCTAGACACACTACAAAAAAAAAAAATTTGCGACGGATGTTTGCGACGGTAAAAAAGCAATTCGCGACGGAGATCACCAATTCGCGACGGCGTTGCGTCGGCAAAGACGCTGACGCGAAGATGTCCGACGCAAATACCTTTAGCGACGGTAAGTTACCGTCGCCGTTTAGTTTGCGACGGCGGTGCGTCGGCAACAACCGTCGCAAAAAAGGGGTTCCCGTAGCGCCAAATTTAATGTTCGCGACTGTTTACGCCGTCGCCAAAATCGATGACGTGTAATTTTTCATATGTTTGCGACGGAAAGGGCCGTCGCAAAAAAAATATATGACGAACGGAAATAAACTTGTGACGGCCCGTCACAAATAGTATAACCGCTGCATTATTTAAAACCTGTGATGGTACGTTGCTAACGCAAATGTTACACCTGAATCGCATAATTGTGATGATTTGGAGCCGTCACAAACCTAAAGTTTACTTTCATGCTATTTTAATATGCAATAATTTCACATTAATGAAAGAGTAATCAAATAATAGAAGTTCAATATAGCATATTCGACATTAAAAGCACAATATAGCATATTACATTAGTTTAAGTCATTGTGAACAATCCACCAAAAAAAAGTCATTATGAACAACACAAAATGAAACATACTTAAACGTTTTCATTTGGATTTTCTTCTTGAGAGACTTCTTCAACGGCGGACTCTCTTTGACCTTCTCCAATAGACTCATTTTGATGAACACTTGTTCTACCCTACAAAACCAAAATTCTCTACATTAACATCAAAATATGATATTCAAGCATTTGTCAATAACAATATTAACAACACTACACATTAATATCATTATCACTAAACCAAGTACCAAGTACCAGCTATCCACAAGTAATAAATTACTTATGCTGATTAAACACAGGTGTTATCCCCTTTGATTTAGCATGTGCAACAGAAAAAAAAAATGAATTTGTAAGTTTTTTTGGAATGTGGGTGGGGGAAGAATAAAATTCTATATGCTATTTAAGCTAGTGATACCTTTCAGAGAATGATTTCCATTAAGTCCCCAAAACGAAGAATAAAATTCTATATGCTATTTAAGCTAGTGATACCTTTCAGAGAATGATTTCCATTAAGTCCCCAAAACCTATCTGCAAGAAATTGTTAGGCACATGGGGTTAGAGTGACTTGGAAAGGTCTAGAACTTAGTTGTTTATTACTCTGCAGGTATTTGCCTCAGGTCACCTACTGTTACATTAGGTCTTAGTCATTGTTATCCAAAGAATATGTTGCCTTGTTGCCAGTTCGAAGCATTAGGCTCATCTAGTGGCCAGTGGAAAAGTTTTGACCGGAAAAATTCTTCTAAATCTCCTTCGTTTTCCCTAAGTTTATGTCTTTGTTTGAACCAATCTTGAGTATTGAGTGTTTAGATGTTGATCCAAATTTCCAAGTCTATCAGAATCATAGCATTTTAATAGAAATTGTGCCTAAGGCTATCAAGCACCATCATCTATATGACTTCTAGAAGGAAATTATGTGCCACTGCAGACCAAAAATAATCGAATCTTGTGGCAATGTCAGAAAACTAACAGGACAGGGAAATTAAGATCACAGTACAGAGATCGACGCACCGTGTCGTGACTTTTTTGTGGAGATATCTCCAATTTCTTTCCTTTTTCTAAGAATCTGTTCACGCATTCGTGCATTGAAGCTTGTCTCATTATCATCGTCGTCATCCTCACTATCATTGTGTTTATGGTCAACAGGAAGATCAACTGTGGAGTCCTGTAACCGTCCCTTCTTCGTTGTCAGGGTTTCTCTTATCGATAACTTCATGTCCCTTGCATGTTGTGCTTTCTCAGAGTTCTGACACCAAAGTTGGTTGAAATTAATTATATAAATCGACTTGGAATGCATAAAAACAAAAGTTACGCTGAATCATTATTTTGTCAGCAGTACTTACAACCCTAAAGAGAATCTCATAGACTTGCATTTCATAAATAAATAAGAAGCAATAAAAAGAATTGCTAAGCATGAGAAAGAAAAATTAAGAATGAAATGAAATGTTGGCTTTGCATCCTATACAAGTACAATAACATACAGAAGCTACCATAACCATCTCTGTCGGGAGAAACGAGTAGAATTGAACCCAAGACAAGCACACACATAAGGAATGAACCCATGGCTACTAGAACAACCTTGTAAGAGAAAGAAATCCCTTTTAGGAGTAACAGCCTTTACAAATTTAAGGAAGTATTTAGGATGCCTGATACTAGAGGTTGGGGTCAATATAAGCCAACTCAAATTATCACCACCAGCAAACTTATAAAATCAACATCAGAACCCTAGACAACTCAGATTATGCATCATAACAAGCACTAAGAAATTAAAGAGGCTTTGTCCAGGAAGAATCATATATTCCCTTTCCATTTGTGATCAAGTAATTGTGATTTATTATATGAACATTTGCTAATTATAATAATAATAATAATCAGTAAACCAGTACAAAACATTCAAAGATGAAATATCGAGGTACGGCTACCCTCGCATGGAAAATCCTAGTTTACCTTATAAATTTACCAAAAATCCTCTCTTATCAGGTGAAACGATGTATCATGTATATAGTACACAAGTATTATATGTATTCCGTATTCGGAACCAATAGAAAAGAAATAACAAAAACAGAGAATTGTAGTACATCACACTTGTAAACTTGGAAAAGAAAAGAGTGGGGGACCTTCTTTTACATTATCTGCCAATTCATCAAAGTCTCTCCGGTTTGCTGAAGGAAAAATCAGTGTTTCACATCACTCCTCCTTGCTGCTATAGTTTTCTCCTTAACCTGATTTCAGAGAAAAATTACATTAGTGAATGCATGATCATGGGCAGTGCACAATTTCAAGTACAGAAACAGTTTTTCTAACCTATGCCCTCATAAATGTGATAAATAGAAACCAACTTGTACAAAATTTTATAGCATATATATTCACTTACCCCACCGATTGGAAGTATCTTCCCCGTGAGTGTTACTTCACCAGTCATTGTAGGAAATCACTAAAAAGGGTGAAAGTTCTAAAGTCAATTCTGTTAGGCGGTGACTCTGTGAGATTTGTGTGTTGATGTCACCACTGGTGACTTAAGTAGCTGATATTCTATAAATAAGGGTACTACACCTAAATTGCATTTTATCCTATACTAATACTGGCATTGGGTATTCATAAGAACCTTTAGGTGGTTTGCCTAATGGTTTTGGGAGTAAACTTCAAGGATTAATTCCTTGGCTTTGATTTATATCTATTATGTTTTGGTCTTGGTGTGTTTGTAAGATATTTGTTCCCAAATTTTATACTAGTCTCCTAAACATAAAAATCTGTTTCCTATTTTCCCTCCATATATGTCATCCTTAATTTCCTGACAGTGATAACCATTTGAGGGGGCTAATGCATAATCAAATTTTATTTGAGCACACCTTGAAATATGATACTAAACAATCAGTGTGAGAATCTCATCTCCCATTTTACTATTTCAAACTGTAACAAAATCATATTTGAAAGTTGTGTTTTGGGTAAAGTTGGCTTGATATATCTTATTTTAAAAAATAAAGTGAAGTTTGATATTTCATACATACTTGAAATTTGCATTTATTTAAAAGATTCTGAAATAAAATAATTACTGTAGGAAATCATCAGATATAAACCTATATATGTTTTGGGTAAAGTTGGTTTGTTAGCAGGTGATGTGTATATTATCTGTTGGAAATATCCATTCAATACATATTAGATAGACAAAAGGACATTTACACTGTACGGTATATGCGAGATGATTTAACACAGTGAGAACATATCCATTCATTACATATTACATAGACAAAAACACAAAAGCTTCAAGCTGGTCACTTGGCCAGGGACTAATAATATGAAAGCTTCTACTATTATGCAGACCTCACAAACTACAAACAAATATGCGTACTAAGAGCTCACTTGTGCTTATTGAAAATGATCAAATATATTTACCAAGCGCAACTCATTAGTACTATCAAGTTTTAACATGTTACATTCTTAACAGAGCTATATTGTGTTGGGTTAAGAGTCGCATACACAAAAGAATTAGCACTCCAAAGAGATACAAGTCCGTTCGATTGACCTTACTCATTTTGCTAACAGAAGAGAATTCTCTATTTGCAAAGACAAGACCCTAGTTCAGCAAAATACGAAGCATAATCCTAAGTTTGTAATCATTGATAATTACACTATGTCATCCTGTAATCGTTACTGTGACTATTGTTAGCATGAAATATTGTGATATTTTAGGCACGTTTTATAATCGTATTTGATTCGTATTGATAGTCTTTGATTAAGCTTTGTGCATATATGAGCTAGTATTGCCTATATTGTCGATATGGATGTCTACACGAGTTCTATGTTGATTATAGGTGATTTGGAGCTATTTCCGAACGAAATCGAGCAAAGGGGAGTTGAGTTGATGTACCTCTAGATTAAGGACACCTTTTGGAAGCAATTTGGAGTATTAGATTTAGGAATGCACGAATGAAGGCAAGAATCACGGTTTTACCCTAGATTACGGCCGTGGATTGTGATGCAGAATTCGATGTTCATTCCAGGGGATATTACGGCCGTGGAAGTTACCCGTGTCTATTTCCACGCCTCAGAATTACGGTCGTGGAATCTTCCACGACCGTGATCTTGGCGAATCCTTTCGCCACGTTTCGAAGCCATGATCTTTTGAAGATCGGGCCGGGCCGACATTTTGCCCTGCATTATAAAAAGGACGGATGAAGCAAGATTCCGTCACCTCGCTACCTAGCTTACGACCTTCCAACCCTAAGTTTAGCGGCAAAAACGCAAGCTTAGGAACGCACAAACCCTCATTCTTGGAGGTGATTTTGGGGAGATTTCATTGAAGATCAAAGTTCGGAATTGAAGAATTGCTGCTAGCGATCGTTGCGTTTGTGCAAGATCGAAGTTCTTGGAGGATTTTGCAAGAAGATTTCTCTTCTTGCTTAGGTTTGATTTAGGATCGGATTGACATCCCGTTTCCTTTCTTTCCTAAGATTGTGATTGTTTGTTCCGATTTGAATCTTTTGATAAACACTTGTTCTTGATTGTGATTCTGAGATTCGTTTGAAGATTATTGATAGATCTTGAAAGTTTCCATCTTTTATCTTTTAAATCTTGAATTAATATCAAATGACTGTTATTGGCTAAAAACCCTTAACAATTCTAAGGTGAAGGGTTGATAGTTGTGGCTTAGATGATGATAGATCGATCCAAACAGATTAGACCCTGAGAGTTAGAGAATTGTCGCCGATAACCCTAAATTACGGGCTGTTCTTGAGTTCCACGGCCGTGGAATCTCAAGATCCAACCGTAATTTCCCTGAGTTTACGAGCTTGCTTTTACCTTAATCCAAAGTTAAAGATTTGCTTTAGCTTAGTTTAGACTTGTCTTTTCTAGGTGGTAGTGAAGCCTCAACAACCTCTACCTCGATTGTGAGTCTCAACAACCTCAATCGGATAAGTTAGTCTTGACCTTTAGATTATAGGTTTGGGTATTTGATGCTAATCCTTGTCTTTGGTTCCTTCTTATATTGAGCCTCAACAACCTGTATAAGGAGTATCTCTTAGGTGAGCTACATAAGGTTTTTGGAACCTCAAAAGTACGATTACCTTACATTAAGTATACCTTTGCATATCTTTACTCTGTCTTTATATCATTAGTATATCTTGAATCTGTTGCCACAACTGAATACCCGGATCTTTAGGATTGTTGTTTTCCCAATATTTGCAAAACTCTCATACTTATTGCTTGATAACCTGAAATCGAATTTGTTCCCACCCAAATCCCTGTGTTCGATACTCTGGAATTCTTGCTTAGCTACCTCGATCCGTACACTGCGGGTTCGCTGCTTGATTCTAGTTTTATAAATTTAAAGCTTATTTGCACACACCTTTAGGGGCGAACAAGTTTTTGGCGCCGTTGCCGGGGATTTGGTTTCGGCCGAATTCGGTAACCGGTTGTCAAGCTTGGGAGCTTGCTCTCGTTATTTGACTTTTCTTTGAGTGCATGCGCAGGTCTAGGAACACCGAAGATCTCTTACCTCTTGATCAAGAGCTAGAGAAAACCTTGAGACAAAGACGCAAGGAAAAGAGGATGGCTCAAGAGAACGAAAGCGATCTTCAAACTAAGTTGGCGGAGAAGGAAGCTCAACTCCGATGGAATGAGAATCTCCTCCAGGACGAGATGGACCGTCATCAAACTCAAGTTAACGGTCTACAAGACATGATCGTCCAAATGAAGATAAAGATGAGCGATCTTGAAGATAAGGTGGGCAAGAAGTCCTCGAGAAGAAGGACAAGATCTAGAAGAAGAAGCCACTCATCCGCTGATGATAGTGATTCTTCCATGCCTCCGCTAGAAGAGATTGATCCCACGATCAATATAAATCCTTTTAATCAACAAGGAGCTGCTAACCGCCGCATCCCACCTAGGAATGCGAGGGTCGAACGTGTGGATAATGAGCCAAGAACTCTTGGCCAGCGGATGGATCCAACACAAAAACCACGCCGCTTGGGTGTGAACTTTGATGCTGAAGATGTACAAGGGTTTAGTTTCAACCCTCAAGTTATCACTCTTGTTCGCCAAAGCCAGTTTGGCGGTACAAGCGCTGAATCTCCACACCAACACTTGCAAAACTTTGAGTGTATGATGGAGACAATGAGACCAAAGAGCGCCACTACCAACAGCTATAAGCTCAAACCTTTCTTTTTCTCTTTGAAAGGGAAAGCGCTATCATGGTACCAAGCTCTTCCTAGTGGGAAGCTAGAAACGTGGGAAGACCTCTCCGCAGAGTTTCTCACCAAGTTCTTTCCGCCCTCCAAAACGGCGGAACTTAGAGGTAAGATTAATGCTTTTTCTATGAGACCTAACGAAAGTTTGTTTCAATCTTGGGAAAGGTTTCAGGATTTGCTCTTGGATTGCCCTCATCATGGCATATCCAAGCTTGCCTTGCTGGAAATTTATTACAAGGGGCTGGATGCGGGAACGCAATTCAACCTTCAATCCCTCTCATGCGGAACGTTCATGGACATGAGAGAAGATGACGCTTGGGACTTCATTGAGAAGCAAGCAAGAGTCATAGAGAAGTATTCCCACCGGAAGGTGGAGGGAAATCGTGTGGAGCAAGGAGCGAAGCTCACACATGAAGCTCAAAATCAGATTTTCTCCCTCAACAATGAGATCAAAGAGTTGAAGGAGACTATCAAGACCAACTTCCCAAAGCAACAAGAGAAGGATGTTGGCTATTTGGGCAACAACAATGGCGGTGACAACACCAACCGCAACAACAATAACCGGAACAATAACCGGAACAACAATTGGAATGGAAACAACAACCGGAATAACAACAATTGGAACAACAATCGTGGTTCGAACAACAACAATTGGCGCTCCAATCAACAAAATTCCGGTAACTCCTATCCTTCCAATTCCAATTCACTAACTCCACCCTCTTCTTCCTCTACTCCGTTGAAAAGCCAGGGGCAATCATCAAATGGAGGAAACAATACGGGAAAGGAAAAGCCGGATCCCATGTTGGAAACGATCTTGGGAAAGCTTCAAGGGTTGGAGAACCGCATCATCAAGGTTGATGATCAAATTTCTAAGGTTGACAAAGCTCAAAAGGTTTTGGAAAATCAAATGTTCAACCATGCGGAGGAAGTTCCTAGGAATCAAGGGAAACTTCCAGGAAAGACGGAGGACAACCCTAAAGGAAGGGTAATGGCGATTACAACTAGGAGCGGAGTGACTACCACCGATCCGCAGCCTACGTTTGTTGAAGTCCCCGTAGAGAAAGGCAAAGAAAAGGGGAAGGAGAAGGAGGACGTCTATGTTCCACCTCCAGCTTTCAAACCTCCCCTACCATTCCCTCAATCTAGAGCGCGAGCGCGCCTAGACAAGCAATTCGGTAAGTTCATAGAACTCATGAGCAAACTGCATATTAATATACCTTTCATTGATGCTATTGTAGGTATGCCGGCTTATGGCAAGTTCTTGAAGGAGCTCCTCTCTAACAAGAGGAAGCTAGAAGATTTTGGAGAGGTCAAGATGAGTTCGGATTCTTCGGACCTCATCAAAACCATGAAGGAGAAAATGCCCCCAAAGCTGAAAGATCCGGGGTCATTTTGCATTCCCATAGGAGTGGGAGAGGTCACATACGACGCTTTGTGTGACTTGGGAGCAAGTGTGAGCATCATACCACTTGCGTTGTGCAGGAAGATCGGTTTAGGCGACCCTAAACCAGTGAAGATGACGTTATACATGGCGGATCGATCCATTACTCGTCCCGTCGGTATTGTAGAGGACGTCCCTGTCAAGCTAGGCAAGTTCTTTGTCCCCATTGATTTTGTTGTGCTTGACATTCCTGCAGATAGTCCGGTCCCGATCATACTCGGAAGACCGTTTCTTGCAACTTCCGGCTGCATGGTCGATTGCAAGAATGGGAGACTCGCCTTTGACATTGGGGAGGAGAAGGTAGAGTTCGTTCTTTCCACTCTAGTGAAGGAACCAATCTTTGATGAGGATATTTACAATGTCCAAAACGAAGAAGGTTTATCTAGGGAGGAGGTAAGTGCGATTCTCTTTAACGATCCTTTGCAAAAGGTTATTACTATGAGTCTAACCGATGTAGGAGAAGAAGAAGAGTGCAAAGAGGAAATTGAAGCCTTAGAAGCACAAGAAGAGATGCATGAAGTAGAGTTTGAGAAACTCCACGATGAGGCTGAGAATACAAGATTCCACGGCCATACTCTGTATTCCACGGCCGTGGATTCCACAACCAAATTCGACCTCCATTCCAGAGGATATTACGGCCGTGGAAAACCAGAGGAAACCGTGTTTTTGACCGTGGAAAATGGTGATCGGCACACTTCTTCAACTTCTCCTAATTCTTCTCCAAACCATTCAACATCCTTAGAAACTTCTAAGGAAACATCGGAAGCTCCTCAAGGATCATTGGAAGCTCCGAAAGCTATGGAACTTAAACCACTTCCTACTCATCTAAGGTACGCTTTTCTTGGATCTAATTCCACCTTCCCGGTTATCGTTAGTTCCGAATTAAGCATAGATGAACATGAACAGCTCATGATTGTCCTTAGGAAACATAGAAAAGCCATAGGCTATACCATTGAGGACTTAGTAGGAATTAAACCCTCCCTATGCATGCATAAGATACTAATGGAGGAGGACTTTAGAACTTCAAGACAACCTCAAAGGCGGTTGAATCCGACCATGAAGGAGGTTGTCAAGAAGGAAATTCTTAAACTTCTTGATGCAGGTATCATCTATCCTATCTCCGATAGCAAGTGGGTGAGCCCGGTTCAAGTAGTTCCGAAGAAGGGAGGAATGACGGTCATCACCAATAAGAACAACGAACTCATTCCTACCCGAACTGTAACTGGATGGCGAATGTGCATAGACTACCGCAAGCTCAACAACGCAACGCGGAAGGATCACTTTCCATTGCCATTCATCGATCAAATGCTTGAAAGGTTAGCACAACATTCATACTTTTGCTACCTTGACGGTTATAGTGGTTTCTTTCAGATCCCGATACATCCGGATGATCAAGAGAAGACCACATTCACGTGCCCTTGGGGTACGTTCGCTTATAGGAGAATGCCATTCGGGCTTTGCAACGCCCCAGCCACCTTTCAACGGTGCATGATGGCCATCTTCTCCGAATACGTAGAGGAAATCATGGAAGTCTTCATGGACGACTTCTCCGTTTACGGTTCCTCTTTTAACGATTGTCTTTCCAACCTTTCTCTTGTTTTGCAAAGATGTGAAGACACTAACCTAGTTCTTAATTGGGAGAAGTGTCAATTCATGGTTAAGGAAGGAATCGTTTTAGGTCACTTAGTCTCTAGTAGAGGGATAGAGGTAGACAAGGCTAAAATAGAGACCATAGAGAAACTCCCTCCTCCAGTTTCGGTGAAGGGAATAAGAAGTTTTCTAGGACATGCTGGATTCTATAGACGTTTCATTCAGGATTTTTCTAAGATATCGAAACCTCTCACTAATCTATTGATGAAGGATGCGGTTTTTGAGTTTTCGCAGGAATGTCTAGATGCGTTCAACACCATCCGGCAAGCTCTAATTTCAGCACCCATTATCCAACCACCGGATTGGACTCTCCCTTTCGAGATTATGTGCGATGCTAGTGACGTAGCCATTGGAGCTGTTCTTGGGCAACGAAAGGAAGGACGAACCCATGCCATATACTACGCTAGCAAGACGCTAGACGAAGCCCAGCTCAACTACGCCACTACGGAAAAGGAATTTCTAGCCATTGTCTACGCTATTGACAAGTTTCGCTCTTATCTTGTAGGTGCAAAGGTGATTGTCTACACGGACCATGCTGCGATCCGGTACCTCCTTGCAAAGAAGGATGCGAAGCCAAGGCTGATTAGATGGATTCTTCTCCTACAAGAATTCGATCTTGAGATCCGCGACAAGAAAGGCTCGGAAAATTCTGTTGCGGATCATTTGAGTCGTCTAACACATCTAGAGGACGACCATTTACCCATTGATGACTCCTTTCCGGACGAACACCTACACATCATAGAGGAGTGCATCAAGGTAATCTCCAAGGGTGACGAACCATGGTTTGCTGATTTCGTTAACTATTTGGTTTGCCAGGAGATACCACCCGGACTATCATATGCGCAAAGGAAGAAGTTCTTCAAAGACGTCCGGGAATACCATTGGAACGAGCCTCTTCTCTTCAAGAGAGGTCCGGATGGCATCATTCGGCGATGTGTGCCGGAAGATGAGATGCAAAGTGTCATCCGTCATTGTCATTCACTACCTTGTGGAGGACACGCTAGTTCGAACAAAACTAGCGCAAAGGTATTGCAATCCGGATTTTATTGGCCTACTTTATTTAAAGATGTGCAATCCTTTGTTTCCTGTTGCGATGCTTGTCAAAGAACAGGCAATATCTCTAGAAGGAACGAGATGCCCCTCAACAACATCCAAGAGGTGGAGATTTTTGACGTTTGGGGAGTCGATTTTATGGGACCATTCCCTTCTTCTTGCGGGAACCAATACATACTATTGGCGGTAGACTACGTTTCTAGATGGGTGGAAGCAATTGCCTCTCCCACAAATGATGCCATGGTGGTGGTTAAGTTCTTCAACAAGACCATCTTTCCGCGATTCGGGACGCCAAGGACGATCATTAGTGATGGAGGTTCTCACTTCATAGCCCGTCGCTTTGAAGCTCTTCTATCCAAGTATGGGGTTACTCACAAGATCGCCACCCCTTACCACCCACAAACGAGTGGACAAGTTGAGATCTCAAATAGGGAGATCAAGGGAATTCTAGAGAAGACGGTTTCGAGGACTAGGAAGGATTGGTCCTTGAAACTAGATGATGCATTATGGGCATACCGGACTGCATACAAGACTCCCATAGGAACCACACCATACAACCTTGTGTATGGGAAGTCTTGTCACTTGCCGGTAGAGCTAGAGCACAAGGCGTTTTGGGCTATCAAGTGGCTGAATTTCAGCATGAAAGAAGCAGGAGAGAAGCGTCTCCTAGACATCAACAAGCTGGATGAACTCCGTTTGAACGCTTACGAAAACGCCAAGATCTACAAGGAAAGAGCAAAGCGTTGGCATGATAAGCATATCATTCCAAAGGACTTCCAAGAAGGAGATCAAGTTCTCCTCTTCAATTCGAGACTTCGCCTCTTTCCAGGTAAGTTAAAATCTCGTTGGACTGGACCTTTTCTAATTAAGCGTATTTTCCCCCATGGTGCAGTTGAAGTATGGGGTGAAGCTAGCGGAAATTTTAAGGTGAACGGTCAACGGCTCAAGAAGTACTCACCGGAACTCCAAGCTGAGGAGTTTGCACCTACCGCACTCGAATAAGTGCGAGAATGGTCTAGCTACGGACCTTAAACAAAGCGCTTCTTGGGAGGCAAC
Source organism: Fagopyrum esculentum (assembly GCA_033239045.1). Classification (NCBI taxonomy): domain Eukaryota; kingdom Viridiplantae; phylum Streptophyta; class Magnoliopsida; order Caryophyllales; family Polygonaceae; genus Fagopyrum; species Fagopyrum esculentum. Next base: position 149,313,434 of record BSUD01000004.1, on the reverse strand, counting down.
CCAAGGTATTGCATTTTCGTTTTTGTTTTCGATTCATAGTATAGTTTAGAATAGACGTTTCGGTTTTATTTTGCCTCGATTCCTTCCGGTATGTTCGTGTTTTTGGTTGTAGGATCGATGGAAAAGGAGAAAGGAGGGATAATGTCGAAGAGAAGTGACGAAATTTGGACTTTGAAGCTTTACAGAGAGTTCCACGGTCTAAATTACGGTCGTCATTGCTACAGTGGCCGTAATTCTCAAAGGCCTGTGAAAAATCGCCAAAATTACGGGTCCGTACATTTCCACGGCCGTGGAATGCCCCGACAGACCGTGATTTTTGAAATTTTGCCTGCGAGTATAAAAGCCACACTTCACCACAAAAACACCACAAAACCCCCAATTTCAACGCCCTAAACGCCGAAATCGCACAGCTCATCCCAATTCTTCGTTCTCTAATCGTTTTTAACGATTCTTCTTCCTAAACTGAAGCAAATCCAACCAAGAACAAGATCCAAGCAACAAACCGCGTGGAAAACGATCAACAAACCCGCATTTTGGATTTCTCAATCCGAAAAAAAGGTTTTTGCTCTCTTCTTGATTCTAGTCGTTTTTGTGCGTTTTTGTTAGAGATTATTAGGAAGAACTGATTGAGATTGGAAGAAATTAGATTAGGACTGCTTGTTGTGAAGTTTGATTGCTGATTTGCTGAGAATTGAGAATTACTGTGTCGAACCACGGTCTGCATAGGTTCCACGGCCGTGGTTTTGGGAAGAACAGACCGTAATTTCCAACAGAATGGATTTTGTGAGGAGAGTTTCGGGAAGGATTAAGGAAAAGAAAGGAGAGCAGAATAAGAAGAGAAAGGGTAACCCTTCCACATCTAGGGCACCACCACCTTCATCTCTCTCACCTTCACCTCCATCTTCACCTCCATCCTCACCACCTCACCCTAGCATCCCGATCATACACGAAAACCACCAAGCTGCATTTGAGAGGATCGAGAAGAGGGCAGTAATTGGCCCTAGATACTTGTTGTTAGAGGATCTACATCCTCTCAACATTGTAGATGACCTCACATGGCTCTTGGATAGAGCCGGTTTAATTGTCTTCACGAACATTCGTGAAGACGCTTATGAGGAGATCACCCGAGAGGTTGTGACGTCTTTTGAGCACAGCCATGTTGATAGGACTGTATCCTTCCGTCTCATGAACAGAGACTACCAGTTGAGCATTGTCGAGTTCGGGACCATCTTTGGGTTCCATGAGACCTACAACGGTCGACTCCCTAGGAACGTGTCCGCTAAGGACTTTTGGGAGGATGTGGCTATGATCTATGCCGACGAGGACCGTTGGCATCCAGCTGATACCAAGGCCAAATTGATGTACCATTTGGCCTTGAAGATAGCTCACCGTGTTCTTTCGGAGTGTCTCTTTCCTAGGACGGAGACGCCCCAAAAGATTAAGACGGATGAGCTATTCCTTCTCTACGCTATGCTTCATGGATGCCGCGCCGATTGTGCTACCCTTTTGGCGGCAACTATGAGCAAATTGAAGAACAAATCAAGAGGGAACATTGGATATGGTGGGATAGTGACCCACATAGCTAGGACTTTTGGAGTGGACTTCTCGGCTTGCACACGTATACCGGCAGTTCCATTAGGGCTACACGCTTTCATGGTTAGGGGACTCATCTTCCCCACACATAGAGGTCCGCCTTATGCGGGTATGCCCTGGGAGAGTAGGACAGGCAGGGGTATTGAGTGGCTGCCGGAGTATTCCATTGTGGCGGGACGCCACAACTGGAAGGAGACGTTCGCTGCGATGCATGCGAACAGGCTTGTAGCTCCCCCTTACGTTCCACCGCCGGTTGTAGATGAGGAGGATATGGGAGAGCCGTATGAGAGTGGTGGAGGAGCAGAGCAGGAGTTCGGCTCGTTTCCGGATCAGCCGGATCAGCAGGATGTACCTAGACGCTCTCCGCGTCCGGCTAGAGCTCCAGGCTCGTCATCTCGCCGCGCTAGCGTGAGCGAGAGGCCCACGTGGATGACTACACCTCCCACCTGGTACGAGACACCCCCTCCTTGGTCCACGACGCAGCCAGCAGCACCACCACCACCACCACCACAGCCAGCACCAGCAGATGCTCCCGGATGGTATGATCGCGCTCCGGGATGGTATGAGAGGATGCCGGAGTGGGCTACCGGACTTTCAGAGAGAGTCGGAGCATTAGAGATCCGGGCAGACGCGAGAGATGGACGTTTGGACGACCTCGACCACATGATGAGGGACGTCTACCGCCAGCAGTTTGGGCGGTACTATGACCCGAGTTTCTCTCCATTTCCACCTCCACCGGCACCGCAGTGATCGATGACCGGACTGCTCGTTTTAGACATCCCCGCCACCATTTGTGAGTTTCTTTTTTTTCCTTTCTTTCTTTTGTTCTTTCTTGTGAACATTAGGGACAATGTTCGTCCTAAGTATGGGGTGGGATGTACTAAATGTTTGTAATAACTCTACTCTATATGTTGCTTCTATTACGAGACTATCTTTGCATGTTCATCATATGTCACACGTTTCATTCTTGCATTGCATGAAAAAGAACTTTAAAAACCCATAAAAATTGAAAATTTTTGAAAAATTTGATGCTTCTAATGAATTGAGATGAATTCTATGATAAACACTACTTGTGAATTAAGTTGATAACAATTGCATGCTTGAAAGGATAGTAATTCGAAAAGAAATTGAATGAATAAATTTTACCTCTTTTGCAAGTTTTATAATGTGAAAATGTTACCTAAATCATGTAAGAAATCGAAGTTGAAATCACATTATAAGTTCTTATGCTTCTTTTTGAAATGATTAAGGCAATTCGATACTTTCTTTCTTCTTCTCTTTGATCATCTAACTCCTCATTGAAATATTAGCCTCCCTTACCCATCCGGGAACTTGGAAAGTGAATGAGAAAAAGGCATGTTTGATGTGGGAGGGCCATGAGAGCATATAATTGCAATCAATTGAATAGAAAGAAATTATAGGTTTGGGGAAGTCAATCATGACGATGAGTAACTCGGCACCATTCACATAGTCGGGTGTTTGTGTCTTGCCAAAGTCGGATTGAGCGATATTCCTAGCGGATTATGGTACGTGCGCTAAGGGTTTGAGGCATCTCGCAAAAATGAGAAACGCCAATCTCCTAGGCTTCGGTTTTTGTGCACCTCTATCCATAACTCCAAAAGTAAAGTCGAAAAATGAAAAGTAAGAGCGAAGCTCTAAGTGAAGAGTTGCGGAAATCGCAAAAGAAGAAGAAGGTAGTAATCCATTTTCCCGGATTTATGCACCACTCTCCCTTAAAGTATCCCTTCCTTTCCATACTCTAGACCTTTTTCTTTGAAAGTCCTTAAGATCAAAAGAATGTTATATGGCTTGGTGATCTAAATTGAAGTTCTTATGATTGATTTTGATAATGTTTGAAGGTTATAATGCTTGTTTGGAAGTTAAATTGTTTCATGAGCTCTCTTTACCTCTTACTCTCTAATTAAGTGTGTGAAAGTTTGAAAACGATTGAAGCAAGGTTTGAGAATGATCTATTCTTTAGAAGCCACTTTCATCCAAAAGAAGGTACACATATTTCATCCTAACTCTTGTTTAAAGCTTTTTGAAAGACCTTGCTTAGGGACAAGCAAGTGTTAAGTATGGGGTTATTTGTTAGCATGAAATATTGTGATATTTTAGGCACGTTTTATAATCGTATTTGATTCGTATTGATAGTCTTTGATTAAGCTTTGTGCATATATGAGCTAGTATTGCCTATATTGTCGATATGGATGTCTACACGAGTTCTATGTTGATTATAGGTGATTTGGAGCTATTTCCGAACGAAATCGAGCAAAGGGGAGTTGAGTTGATGTACCTCTAGATTAAGGACACCTTTTGGAAGCAATTTGGAGTATTAGATTGAGGAATGCACGAATGAAGGCAAGAATCACGGTTTTACCCTAGATTACGGCCGTGGATTGTGATGCAGAATTCGATGTTCATTCCAGGGGATATTACGGCCGTGGAAGTTACCCATGTTTGTTTCCACGCCTCAGAATTACGGTCGTGGAATCTTCCACGACCGTGATCTTGGCGAATCCTTTCGCCACGTTTCGAAGCCATGATCTTTTGAAGATCGGGCCGGGCCGACATTCTGCCCTACATTATAAAAAGGACGGATGAAGCAAGATTCCGTCACCTCGCTACCTAGCTTACGACCTTCCAACCCTAAGTTTAGCGGCAAAAACGCAAGCTTAGGAACGCACAAACCCTCATTCTTGGAGGTGATTTTTGGGGAGATCTCATTGAAGATCAAAGTTCGGAATTGAAGAATTGCTGCTAGCGATCGTTGCGTTTGTGCAAGATCGAAGTTCTTGGAGAATTTGCAAGAAGATTTCTCTTCTTGCTTAGGTTTGATTTAGGATCGGATTGACATCCCGTTTCCTTTCTTTCCTAAGATTGTGATTGTTTGTTCCGATTTGAATCTTTTGATAAACACTTGTTCTTGATTGTGATTCCGAGATTCGTTTGAAGATTATTGATAGTTCTTGAAAGTTTCCATCTTTTATCTTTTAAATCTTGAATTAATATCAAATGACTGTTATTGGCTAAAAACCCTTAACAATTCTAAGGTGAAGGGTTGATAGTTGTGGCTTAGATGATGATAGATCGTTCGCAAACAGATTAGACCCTGAGAGTTAGAGAATTGTCGCCGACAACCCTAAATTACGGGCTGTTCTTGAGTTCCACGGCCGTGGAACCTCAAGATCCAACCGTAATTTCCATGAGTTTACGAGCCTGCTTTTACCTTAATCCAAAGTTAAAGATTTGCTTTAGCTTAGCTTAGACTTGTCTTTTCTAGGTGGTAGTGAAGCCTCAACAACCTCTACCTCGATTGTGAGCCTCAACAACCTCAATCGGATAAGTTAGTCTTGACCTTTAGATCGTAGGTTTGGGTATTTGATACTAATCCTTGCTTTTAGAACCTCTTTATATTGAGCCTCAACAACCTGTATAAGGAGTATCTTTTAGGTGAGTTACATAAGGTTTTTGGAACCTCAACCGTACGATTACCTTACATTAGTATACCTTTGCATACCTCTACTCTGTCTTTATATCATTAGTATATCTTGAATCTGTTGTCACAACTGAATACCCGGATCTTTAGGATTGTTGTTTTCCCAATATTTGCAAAACTCCCATATTTATTGCTTGATAATCTGAAATCGAATTTGTTCCCACCCAAATCCCTGTGTTCGATACTCTGGAATTCTTGCTTAGCTACCTCGATCCGTACACTGCGGGTTCGCTCCTTGAAACTAGATGATGCATTATGGGCATACCGGACTGCATACAAGACTCCCATAGGAACCACACCATACAACCTTGTGTATGGGAAGTCTTGTCACTTGCCGGTAGAGCTAGAGCACAAGGCGTTTTGGGCTATCAAGTGGCTGAATTTCAGCATGAAAGAAGCAGGAGAGAAGCGTCTCCTAGACATCAACAAGCTGGATGAACTCCGTTTGAACGCTTACGAAAACGCCAAGATCTACAAGGAAAGAGCAAAGCGTTGGCATGATAAGCATATCATTCCAAAGGACTTCCAAGAAGGAGATCAAGTTCTCCTCTTCAATTCGAGACTTCGCCTCTTTCCAGGTAAGTTAAAATCTCGTTGGACTGGACCTTTTCTAATTAAGCGTATTTTCCCCCATGGTGCAGTTGAAGTATGGGGTGAAGCTAGCGGAAATTTTAAGGTGAACGGTCAACGGCTCAAGAAGTACTCACCGGAACTCCAAGCTGAGGAGTTTGCACCTACCGCACTCGAATAAGTGCGAGAATGGTCTAGCTACGGACCTTAAACAAAGCGCTTCTTGGGAGGCAACCCAAGGTATTGCATTTTCGTTTTTGTTTTCGATTCATAGTATAGTTTAGAATAGACGTTTCGGTTTTATTTTGCCTCGATTCCTTCCGGTATGTTCGTGTTTTTGGTTGTAGGATCGATGGAAAAGGAGAAAGGAGGGATAATGTCGAAGAGAAGTGACGAAATTTGGACTTTGAAGCTTTACAGAGAGTTCCACGGTCTAAATTACGGTCGTCATTGCTACAGTGGCCGTAATTCTCAAAGGCCTGTGAAAAATCGCCAAAATTACGGGTCCGTACATTTCCACGGCCGTGGAATGCCCCGACAGACCGTGATTTTTGAAATTTTGCCTGCGAGTATAAAAGCCACACTTCACCACAAAAACACCACAAAACCCCCAATTTCAACGCCCTAAACGCCGAAATCGCACAGCTCATCCCAATTCTTCGTTCTCTAATCGTTTTTAACGATTCTTCTTCCTAAACTGAAGCAAATCCAACCAAGAACAAGATCCAAGCAACAAACCGCGTGGAAAACGATCAACAAACCCGCATTTTGGATTTCTCAATCCGAAAAAAAGGTTTTTGCTCTCTTCTTGATTCTAGTCGTTTTTGTGCGTTTTTGTTAGAGATTATTAGGAAGAACTGATTGAGATTGGAAGAAATTAGATTAGGACTGCTTGTTGTGAAGTTTGATTGCTGATTTGCTGAGAATTGAGAATTACTGTGTCGAACCACGGTCTGCATAGGTTCCACGGCCGTGGTTTTGGGAAGAACAGACCGTAATTTCCAACAGAATGGATTTTGTGAGGAGAGTTTCGGGAAGGATTAAGGAAAAGAAAGGAGAGCAGAATAAGAAGAGAAAGGGTAACCCTTCCACATCTAGGGCACCACCACCTTCATCTCTCTCACCTTCACCTCCATCTTCACCTCCATCCTCACCACCTCACCCTAGCATCCCGATCATACACGAAAACCACCAAGCTGCATTTGAGAGGATCGAGAAGAGGGCAGTAATTGGCCCTAGATACTTGTTGTTAGAGGATCTACATCCTCTCAACATTGTAGATGACCTCACATGGCTCTTGGATAGAGCCGGTTTAATTGTCTTCACGAACATTCGTGAAGACGCTTATGAGGAGATCACCCGAGAGGTTGTGACGTCTTTTGAGCACAGCCATGTTGATAGGACTGTATCCTTCCGTCTCATGAACAGAGACTACCAGTTGAGCATTGTCGAGTTCGGGACCATCTTTGGGTTCCATGAGACCTACAACGGTCGACTCCCTAGGAACGTGTCCGCTAAGGACTTTTGGGAGGATGTGGCTATGATCTATGCCGACGAGGACCGTTGGCATCCAGCTGATACCAAGGCCAAATTGATGTACCATTTGGCCTTGAAGATAGCTCACCGTGTTCTTTCGGAGTGTCTCTTCCCTAGGACGGAGACGCCCCAAAAGATTAAGACGGATGAGCTATTCCTTCTCTACGCTATGCTTCATGGATGCCGCGCCGATTGTGCTACCCTTTTAGCGGCAACTATGAGCAAATTGAAGAACAAATCAAGAGGGAACATTGGATATGGTGGGATAGTGACCCACTTAGCTAGGACTTTTGGAGTGGACCTCTCGGCTTGCACACGTATACCGGCAGTTCCATTAGGGCTACACGCTTTCATGGTTAGGGGACTCATCTTCCCCACACATAGAGGCCCGCCTTATGCGGGTATGCCCTGGGAGAGTAGGACAGGCAGGGGTATTGAGTGGCTGCCGGAGTATTCCATTGTGGCGGGACGCCACAACTGGAAGGAGACGTTCGCTGCGATGCATGCGAACAGGCTTGTAGCTCCCCCTTACGTTCCACCGCCGGTTGTAGATGAGGAGGATATGGGAGAGCCGTATGAGAGTGGTGGAGGAGCAGAGCAGGAGTTCGGCTCGTTTCCGGATCAGCCGGATCAGCAGGATGTACCTAGACGCTCTCCGCGTCCGGCTAGAGCTCCAGGGTCGTCATCTCGCCGCGCTAGCGTGAGCGAGAGGCCCACGTGGATGACTACACCTCCCACCTGGTACGAGACACCCCCTCCCTGGTCCACGACGCAGCCAGCAGCACCACCACCACCACCACCACAGCCAGCACCAGCAGATGCTCCCGGATGGTATGATCGCGCTCCGGGATGGTATGAGAGGATGCCGGAGTGGGCTACCGGACTTTCAGAGAGAGTCGGAGCATTAGAGATCCGGGCAGACGCGAGAGATGGACGTTTGGACGACCTCGACCACATGATGAGGGACGTCTACCGCCAGCAGTTTGGGCGGTACCATGACCCGAGTTTCTCTCCATTTCCACCTCCACCGGCACCGCAGTGATCGATGACCGGGCTGCTCGTTTTAGACATCCCCGCCACCATTTGTGAGTTTCTTTTTACTTTCTTTCTTTTGTTCTTTCTTGTGAACATTAGGGACAATGTTCGTCCTAAGTATGGGGTGGGATGTACTAAATGTTTGTAATAACTCTACTCTATATGTTGCTTCTATTACGAGACTATCTTTGCATGTTCATCATATGTTACACGTTTCATTCTTGCATTGCATGAAAAAGAACTTTAAAAACCCATAAAAATTGAAAATTTTTGAAAAATTTGATGCTTCTAATGAATTGAGATGAATTCTATGATAAACACTACTTGTGAATTAAGTTGATAACAATTGCATGCTTGAAAGGATAGTAATTCGAAAAGAAATTGAATGAATAAATTTTACCTCTTTTGCAAGTTTTATAATGTGAAAATGTTACCTAAATCATGTAAGAAATCGAAGTTGAAATCACATTATAAGTTCTTATGCTTCTTTTTGAAATGATTAAGGCAATTCGATACTTTCTTTCTTCTTCTTTTTGATCATCTAACTCCTCATTGAAATATTAGCCTCCCTTACCCATCCGGGAACTTGGAAAGTGAATGAGAAAAAAGGCATGTTTGATGTGGGAGGGCCATGAGAGCATATATTTGCAATCAATTGAATAGAAAGAAATTATAGGTTTGGGGAAGTCAATCATGACGATGAGTAACTCGGCACCATTCACATAGCCGGGTGTTTGTGTCTTGCCAAAGTCGGATTGAGCGATATTCCTAGCGGATTATGGTATGTGCGCTAAGGGTTTGAGGCATCTCGCAAAAATGAGAAACGTCAATCTCCTAGGCTTCGGTTTTTGTGCACCTCTATCCATAACTCCAAAAGTAAAGTCGAAAAATGAAAAGTAAGAGCGAAGCTCTAAGTGAAGAGTTGCGGAAACCGCAAAAGAAGAAGAAGGTAGTAGTCCATTTTCCCGGATCTATGCACCACTCTCCCTTAAAGTTTCCCTTCCCTTCCATACTCTAGACCTTTTTCTTTGAAAGTCCTTAAGATCAAAAGAATGTTATATGGCTTGGTGATCTAAATTGAAGTTCTTATGATTGATTTTGATAATGTTTGAAGGTTATAATGCTTGTTTGGAAGTTAAATTGTTTCATGAGCTCTCTTTACCTCTTACTCTCTAATTAAGTGTGTGAAAGTTTGAAAACGATTGAAGCAAGGTTTGAGAATGATCTATTCTTTAGAAGCCACTTTCATCCAAAAGAAGGTACACATATTTCATCCTAACTCTTGTTTAAAGCTTTTTGAAAGACCTTGCTTAGGGACAAGCAAGTGTTAAGTATGGGGTTATTTGTTAGCATGAAATATTGTGATATTTTAGGCACGTTTTATAATCGTATTTGATTCGTATTGATAGTCTTTGATTAAGCTTTGTGCATATATGAGCTAGTATTGCCTATATTGTCGATATGGATGTCTACACGAGTTCTATGTTGATTATAGGTGATTTGGAGCTATTTCCGAACGAAATCGAGCAAAGGGGAGTTGAGTTGATGTACCTCTAGATTAAGGACACCTTTTGGAAGCAATTTGGAGTATTAGATTTAGGAATGCACGAATGAAGGCAAGAATCACGGTTTTACCCTAGATTACGGCCGTGGATTGTGATGCAGAATTCGATGTTCATTCCAGGGGATATTACGGCCGTGGAAGTTACCCGTGTCTATTTCCACGCCTCAGAATTACGGTCGTGGAATCTTCCACGACCGTGATCTTGGCGAATCCTTTCGCCACGTTTCGAAGCCATGATCTTTTGAAGATCGGGCCGGGCCGACATTTTGCCCTGCATTATAAAAAGGACGGATGAAGCAAGATTCCGTCACCTCGCTACCTAGCTTACGACCTTCCAACCCTAAGTTTAGCGGCAAAAACGCAAGCTTAGGAACGCACAAACCCTCATTCTTGGAGGTGATTTTGGGGAGATTTCATTGAAGATCAAAGTTCGGAATTGAAGAATTGCTGCTAGCGATCGTTGCGTTTGTGCAAGATCGAAGTTCTTGGAGGATTTTGCAAGAAGATTTCTCTTCTTGCTTAGGTTTGATTTAGGATCGGATTGACATCCCGTTTCCTTTCTTTCCTAAGATTGTGATTGTTTGTTCCGATTTGAATCTTTTGATAAACACTTGTTCTTGATTGTGATTCTGAGATTCGTTTGAAGATTATTGATAGATCTTGAAAGTTTCCATCTTTTATCTTTTAAATCTTGAATTAATATCAAATGACTGTTATTGGCTAAAAACCCTTAACAATTCTAAGGTGAAGGGTTGATAGTTGTGGCTTAGATGATGATAGATCGATCCAAACAGATTAGACCCTGAGAGTTAGAGAATTGTCGCCGATAACCCTAAATTACGGGCTGTTCTTGAGTTCCACGGCCGTGGAATCTCAAGATCCAACCGTAATTTCCCTGAGTTTACGAGCTTGCTTTTACCTTAATCCAAAGTTAAAGATTTGCTTTAGCTTAGTTTAGACTTGTCTTTTCTAGGTGGTAGTGAAGCCTCAACAACCTCTACCTCGATTGTGAGTCTCAACAACCTCAATCGGATAAGTTAGTCTTGACCTTTAGATTATAGGTTTGGGTATTTGATGCTAATCCTTGTCTTTGGTTCCTTCTTATATTGAGCCTCAACAACCTGTATAAGGAGTATCTCTTAGGTGAGCTACATAAGGTTTTTGGAACCTCAACAGTACGATTACCTTACATTAAGTATACCTTTGCATATCTTTACTCTGTCTTTATATCATTAGTATATCTTGAATCTGTTGCCACAACTGAATACCCGGATCTTTAGGATTGTTGTTTTCCCAATATTTACAAAACTCTCATACTTATTGCTTGATAACCTGAAATCGAATTTGTTCCCACCCAAATCCCTGTGTTCGATACTCTGGAATTCTTGCTTAGCTACCTCGATCCGTACACTGCGGGTTCGCTGCTTGATTCTAGTTTTATAAATTTAAAGCTTATTTGCACACACCTTTAGGGGCGAACAACTATCAACACTCTAATTCTTCATTTATCTTCCAAGACCCGTCCTAGCTTCTTCAATGCACAACTAAAGACTTCTTATGAATAGCAAAGCTAATGGATGGAAACCATTTGTTTTCTCCACTATCATGAAGCAACTACCTAGGGCAAATTGCATAGAGCTTCATTTTCTTAATCATTTTTAGCATAGATGCACACTAACTTGACAACTAGCAAAAGACTATCTATCTCCAGGATCAATCATAAACTTCACTTGGACAACAATAACTACATTAAATCTATGTTTCAAGCTCACTTGGACAACAATAACTACAGGAGGTGTTGTCCCTCATATGAAAACTTACCAGGCATGCTCAATTGTGGCTCCAAACATTTATTTTTCTTCATATTCGGTCAATAACATTACTTCATCCAAAAAAAATCCAGTTGTGAATACTAAACCCCAAATTCGCTGCAAATATCTAAAAATTGAAATAGCTCAGCAAAAGAGATCGAGTTTGTACACCTTGCGAAGGGCGGTGGCGAGCTCACCACAGGTGAAATTGGCGGCGGCAGAGGTGGTAAGGGGGATTCCGTTGAGGGCTGGTGGAGTCGCTGGTGTCGCCGTCGCTGCCCGCTGGTGTCGCTGGGGAGCCTGGGCAGTGGAGTCGTTGGTGCCTGGTGGCTCGTTGGGCACTGGAAATGCCGGCGGGCCGGCGGCAAAGCCTTCTGTGTGCGAGCGAGACTAGGGCAGCGGAGTTGGGAGGAAGACGCCACTGTGTGGAAGGGACTGAAGAATTGTTGAAGAGACGAAAGCAATGTTTACGAACTTAGGGCTAATATGATTTTACTGTATCCAAAAGAAAAAGGTAAATAAAATATTATTTCTTTTTTTTAGACCTCATTATTTTTTACTTTGGCGCTCATATTTGAGTGGGTTGTTGCGACGGTGATAATAACCGACGCGAAAGTAATTATTTTAGCATCGGTACCTAACTACTGTCGCAAATGATGTACTATTCGCGACGGGAATAATCCGCCGTCGCAATGCCGTCGCAAAAAATGTTCATTGGCGTCGGGAAACCCACCCCGTCGCAAACTTCCGTCGCAAAACTAATTATTTTTTGTAGTGACAAATACTTTGGTAAGTTCGTTGATCTCATGATCAAACTGCACATTAACATACCTTTTCTTGATGCAATTTAGGTATGCCTACTTATGGGAAGTTCTTGAAGGATATCCTCTCCAACAAGAGGAAACTTGAAGATTTTGGTGAAGTTAAGATGAGTTCGGAGTCATCGTAACTCATCAAAACAATGACGGGAAAAATGCCCCAAAGCTGCGAGATCCGGGGTCATTTTGCATACCAATAGGAGTAGGAGAAGTCACATATGATGCACTTTGTGACTTGGAAGCAAGTGTGAGTATCATTCCACTTGCTTTGTGTGAGAAGGTTGGTTTAGGTGAACCTAAACCAGTGAAGATGACGATGTACATGGTGGATCGATCCATTACTCGACCCGTTGGTATCATTGAAGACGTCCTAGTTAAGCTTGACAATTTCTATATTCCTATAGACTTTGTTGTGCTTGACATTCCTGCTGATTGTCCGGTCCCAATCATACTTGGAAGACCATTTCTTGCAACTTCCGACTGCATGATTGATTGCAAGACCGCTAAATTGGCCTTCGATATTGGAGAAGAGAAATTTGAATTTGTACTCTCAGCTTTGACGAAAGAACCATCACTTGGAGAGGACGCTTTCAACATATATGATGAAGAGGATTCTAGAGAAGAAGTAAGTTCGATCTTGTTCAAAGATTTTTTACAAAAGGTTATAAGCATGAGCATCATGAAAAAGAGAGTGGAAGAGGATTGTAACCTTGAAGTTGAGGCTTTGGAAGAGTTAGAAGAGGTACAAATTGAAAATTTCGAAGAAATGCACGATAGTTTGGAAAATACCCGAAACCACGGGTCATCGGTGTTTTGAGGAAGGTTCCGTTCTTTCTACATACGTTCTTACTCCTTCTTCTCCCAGTTTCACACCCTTGGAAACCTCCAAAGAGACTCCGGACAGCCCTCACAACACACCAAAGGCATCAACAACTTTAGAATTGAAGCCTCTTCCTGCACATCTAAGGTACGCTTTTCTTGGATCTAACTCTATGTTCCCCGTTATAGTTAGTTCTAGTTTAAGTGAAGATGAACATGATAGGCTTATGATTGTCCTGAAGAAACATAGAAAAGCCTTAGGTTACACTATAGGGAATCTTGTAGGGATTAAGCCATCGCTATGTATGCACAAGATATTAATGGAAGAGGATTATAAGCCTTCACATCAACCTCAATGACGGTTAAATCCGATCATGAAAGAGGTCGTGAAGAAGGAAATTCTTAAATTGCTTGATGCATGTATCATATTTCCAATTTCTAATAGCAAGTGGGTGAGACCAGTTCAAGTAGTCCCAAAGAAGGGAGGAATGACCGTTGTGGCTAACAAGAACAACGAACTCATTCTAACAAGAACAGTGACGGGGTGGAGAATGTGTATAGACTATCGCAAGCTGAATATTGCGACAAGGAAGGATCACTTCCCGTTGTCCTTCATTGATCAAATGCTTGAGAGGTTAGCACAACATTCTTATTTTTGCTATCTCGATGGTTATAGTGGCTTCTTTCATATTATGATCTATCTGGACGATCAAGAGAAGACCACATTCACGTGCCCATGGGGTACATTCGCTTATAAGATGATGCCATTCGGATTGTGCAACGCTCCAACCACCTTTCAAAGGTGTATAATGGCCATCTTCTCGGAGTACATTAGGGAAATCATGGAGGTTTTTATAGATGATTTTTCTGTTTATGGTTCCTCATTCGATAATTGTCTTGCTAACCTATCTCTAGTTCTACAAAGATGTGAAGACACTTACCTAGTTTTAAATTGGGAGAAGTGTCAGTTTATGGTTAGTGAGGGCATAGTATTAGGACACTTGATTTCTAATAGAGGAATTGAGGTTGATAAGGATAAGATTGAAACAATAGAAAAGTTTCCTCCTCTATCTTCGGTGAAGGGGATTAGAAGTTTTCTAGGACATGTTGGATTCTATAGAAGGTTCCTTAAGGATTTTTCGAAAATTTCTAAACCGTTGACTATCTATTGATGAAGGATGTAGTTTTTGAATTTTCAAAGGAGTGTTTAGATGCTTTCTACAGGATCAAAGAAGCCTTAATCCCAACCCCAATAATTCAACCTCCATATTGGAGTCTTCCATTTGAGATCATGTGCGATGTAAGTGACGTAGCAGTGGGATCGGTGCTTGGACAAAAGAAAGATGGACGCACTCATGCCATCTATTACGCTAGTAAAACGCTAGATGATGCTCAACTCAACTACGCCACAACGGAGAAGGAATTTCTTGCTATTGTGTATGCATTTGAGAAGTTTCGTTCTTATCTTGTAGGAGTGAAGGTGATTGTATACACGGATCATCCAGCCATTCGGTATTTTCTTGCCAAGAAAGATGCAAAACCAAGGCTAATTAGATGGATTCTTCTCCTTCAAGAGTTCGATCTTGAGATTCGTGACAAGAAAGGATCCGATAATTCATTTGCGGATCACTTGAGCCGTCTACCACATGTCACCCATGATGACCTTCCTATTGATGACTCTTTCCCGGACGAACAATTACATCTAATGGAAGAGTGTATCGATCATATTTCTAGAGGTAACGAACCTTGGTTTGCTGATTTTGTAAATTATTTGGTTTGTCGGGAAATACCTCTTGGACTATCCTACGCTCAAAGGAAGAAGTTCTTTAAGGATGTCCGCCAATACTATTGGAATGAACCTCTACTCTTCAAGAGAGGTCCAGATGGCATCATTAGAATATGTGTACCTGAAGACGAAATGCAAAGTGTCATTCGTCATTGTCATTCTCTTCCTTGTGGAGGACATGCCAGTTCTCACAAGACTTGTGCTAAGGTATTGCAATCCGGATTCTTCTAGCCTACATTATTTAAAGATGTGCAAACCTTTTATTGCTTGTTGAGATGCTTGTCAAAGAACAGGGAACATATCTAGGAGGAATGAAATGCCTCTAAACAACGTCCAAGAAGTGGAGATCTTTGACGTTTCGGGAGTTGACTTCATGGGGTCATTCCCATCATCTTGTGGTAATCAATACATACTTCTAGCTGTAGATTATGTTTCAAGATGGGTTGAAGTTATCGCCTCTCCAACTAATGATGCAATGGTGGTTGTAAAGTTCTTTAATCGAACTATTTTCCCAAGGTTCCGGACACCCTGAACCATCATTATTGACGGAGGATCACACTTCATTGCCCGTCGATTTGAGGCTCTACTAGCTAAGTATGGGGTAACTCACAAGATCGCCACCCTTTACCATCCGCAAACAAGTGAGCAAGTGGAGATTTCCCATAGAGAAATTAAGGGAATTCTAGAGAAAATTGTGTCTAGAACAAGGAAGGATTGGGCGTTAAAGCTAGTGACGCACTATGGGCATATAGAACGGCATACAAGACTCTCATTGGCACAACATCATACAACCTTGTGTATGGGAAGTCTTGTCATCTTCCGGTGGAGTTGGAACACAAGGCGTATTGGGTTGTCAAGTGGTTGAACTTTGGCATGAAGGAAGCAGGAGAGAAACGTCTCTTTGACCTCAATGAGTTAGAAGAACTCCGTTTGAATGCATATGAGAACGCCAAGATTTACAAGGAGAGAGTGAAGCGTTGGCATGATACGCACATCATTCTGAAGGACTTCAAAGAAGGAGACCTTGTTCTTCTTTTCAACTCGAGACTCCGACTCTTTCCAGGTAAGCTTAAGTCTCGTTGGACAGGATCTTACGTTATTAAGCACGTTTTTCCCCATGGTGTAGTTGAAGTATGGGGTGAAAAGTGCGAAAGTTTCAAGGTGAATGACCAACGACTCAAGAAATACTCGCCGGAATTTCAAACTGAGGAGATAGCACCGATTCTCCTCACTTAAGCACAAAGGATAGGTCTAGCTACGGACCTAAAACAAAGCGCTACTTGAGAGGCAACCCAAGATAATGTTTTTTCTCTTTTTCTTAGAATAGATTAGCGTAGTTTGTTTTTGTTTTGTTTTTTTTCGTTGGTGTCTTTCCGGTATGTCTTGTGTCTTTGAATGTCAGGCTTGAAGAACAACCAAGAGAAGTGAAGAAAGTCAAAGGACCGACAAATTTGGATTTTTGGCAAAAATTCAGGTTTCCACGGGTTTAAATAGGAAACCATGGCCGTGGTTTCTTAATTTTTGGCCGTGGAAAATCGGGTCGAGAGCAGCCACGGCCAAAACCACGGCCGTGGAAGTAATAGGTGGCCGTGGTTTTCAAATTTTGGCCGAAGCTATATATAGCCTTCTTCTTCACAAACCCACAAGTTTTTCCCCTCTTCCACGCCTCTCCTCCATGCCTCAAACCCCTCAACTCCAAATCCTTATTCGGTAACCGTTTCGCACGATTCTTCATCCCAAGTTGAAGCAAACGTCATCCTATTGAAGATTGTGACCACAAACAGCGCAGATAGTCAAAAATCAAGCGAGATTTTGGATTTCTTGAAATCCAAAACCTAGGTTTTTCTCTAACTCTACCTTTGGTTGATTTCTTTCGATTTCTTCAAAGATAATTAGGAGAACTGAACGGAATTAAACATAGAAATAGTCTATGGCTTTTGTTGCTGAGATTGCTAAGAGATTTTTGGTGATTTGTGAAAAATCGTGAGATTTCACGGCCTGCCGTACTTTTCCACGGGCGTGGTTTGCCAAGAACAGACCATGGTTTTTGTGAAAATGTTTAAAACTCATAAATCCAGCCGAAAGAAAACCACAAGAGGCACTAGCTCCTCTTCCCAACCCCCTCCCACTCCTCAACTGGTCCCTAGGATCCCTACAATCTTTGAGGACCACAAAAAAAGACTACCTAAGAATCCAAAAACGCAACATTATAGCCCCTAGGTACATTGTCCTTGAGGAATTTGAGGATCTTCATGTTGTCAATGACCTTAGGATGATGATTGCTAGGGCTGGACTTGCCACATTTGTGGACATTAGGGAGGATGCTTATGAGGAGATAACTATGAAGTTCTTGAGCTAGTTTGATCATAGTGTCATGAATCAAACGGTTTCTTTCCGTTTTATGAACCGCACCCATCGCTTATTGATAGCATGAATTATTGTCTATATTTTGAGGGTTTGTTTAGACGTTTTATCTTCAATAATCTGCACGTTTGTATGTATATTATGTGATTATATTACCATTTTATCTACCTTTGCGAGAATCGAGGTCTACACCTAGTTTTGTTGTATTCGTAGGTAAAATGGCGCGTTTTGCATCAAAAAGGAGCAAAAGGAGCTATGGAGTCATTGGAGTTACATTTAGGAACATAAGGAAACCTCCAGGAAGCATAGCCATGGATTAAAGATTCACTTTGGACCAGTTTTGAGAGAGTTCACATTCAGTTGTGATTCACCTCGGTTGACTACAGAGTCACCTCGACCGAGGTGATCCAGAGAAGTCGACTCGACCGAGGCGAGCACCTGGGACGCGGCGAGAATATTTTATTCTAGGCTGAGATCTTTTAATTTTGGAAAGAGGATCTTATATTTTTGGGCTTGGCTCCTGGAAGAAAGAAGATATTTCAGATCATATATTTACCTATATTTATGGGAAAAGATCTTTCTAAGATATATTATCTTTGGAGGTTTATTTTCCTATAAAGAGGGTTGGATTTCCACAAATCCGGGAGGCTGCTTAGACCCCGCTTATCACGCTATACACCATTGAGGGCTGCGAGATCCAGCATACACCGCTGCAGCCATTCTCCACAGTTGGGAGATTTGAAGAACTTTTTTGAAGGTTGAAGGAAGGAAGATTGTAGCTTTTATAGCTTTTGAAGGGTTTTTGTAAGATTCCCTTAGATTCCCTTCATTGTTGTCTTGTCTTGTTTGGATTTCTATCCAAGGAACGCTTTGTTTATGATATTTGATTCAGTTATTGAAGTCTTTGCATTCAATTCTTCTTGTTCAAATATTCACCTTCTTCCCATATATTTGATTAATACTTTCATGATGATGAGTGGCTAATCTCTTTGTGTGATTCTAGGGTGATTGGTTGAAGGTTGTGGGAAAAACAATGATAGAATAATCTTAGATTCCAATAGGACCCTGAAAGTTCGAGTCTTTAACCTTAACCCTAAGCATCTCGCTCAGTCGATGAACATCTCGGCCGGGGTGGAATTCTTCTGACCGAGGTGACTTATCTGATCCATAACTGAGAGTTAAGTGTTAGAGTTTGCCAAATCCTATTCTTATTACACCTTTCCTGGTTCAATGCAAGCTTAGGATGAGACTTACCCGGTAATTCCTTTGTTTGTTTACCTAAGATCATAAGTGTAGGTAATAAAGGTTTATCCTTTATTGGGGTTTGAGTGTGCTTTCATCCCATCTTTGTGAGTTAGTTTGAGACTTACCCGGTAAAGGTTGATTCTATTCCCTTAGGTGGTGTGTTAGTTTGAGGTTATAGTTCTTTATCTTAATTCCTTGAGACTTACCCGGTAATAGGAGTTACGGTTTTGGATTAGTGAGTAGTGAGACTTACCCGGTGATCTATTCACACTTTAGTAACACCTTCCCTATGCAAAAACCTCAGCTTTGTCCGCTTATCTTGAGATCTTGAGTTGGAACCACAACTAGATGCTTTAATCCCTAGAATTGCATACTTGTTTTATTGACTTTTATCATCTTTGATTGTTTTAATTGCTTTTGTGGTTAGTATTTGCTAAAGCTTACCGTGATTGACTTTGTTTCACTAAGTCCTTGTGATCGACCCCTGGAATTCCTTGCTTTTTACTACGATTGACCCGTACACTGCGGGTTCGCATCCTTGTTTTAAGCTTACGTCTAGAGTTATAAATTTAAAGCTTGCACACACCGTTTGGAGCGAACACTTATCCATAGTTCAGTTTTGAGCTTTGTTTGGTTTTGGGAAGACTTATAATGGTACGTTTCCTAGGAGCACTTGCGCTCGCGAGTTTTGGGAAGAGATAGCTATGGTGGTTGGTTCCGAGGACCGTTGGCAACCCGCAGATTCAAATGCTAAGTTGAGTTACAACCTATCCTTTAAGATAGCTCATAGGATACTTTCTGATTGCTTATTTCCGAGATCCAAAACCCCACAAAAGCTCAAAGCTGACGAACTTTATCTTCTCTATTGTATGGCGACCGGTATCACTTTGGATTGTGCCACCATGCTAGTTGTCACCCTTAGTAAGATCAAGAACAAAGCCAAAGGGAATATTGGATATGGAGAGATTATTACACACATAGCACGGCAGTTGGGGATTGACTTTTCGGCTTGTCAGTTAGCGGCATCTGCGAGGCCTCTAGGGCTTCAAGGTTTTATGACTCGAGTTCCCCGCCACCGAGGTCCTCCATAGGTCTACATGCCTTGGGAAGGCAAGAGAGGACGGATACTTCCTTGGAGCGCTGATTACACCATCCGGGACCGGCAGAATTGGAAGACAACTTTCTTCCCGATGCATGCTAACCTCCTTGGAGCTCCTGACTATTATTCTGAGGATGAGTCTGCAACAACTGAGGAGGAGGGTGACCAGGAGATGGGCGGAGATGAGTACCAGGATGTTGCAGCTGCTGAGTAGTCTTTTGGAGGTTTTCCGGATCAGCCGGCGGACTTCCAGGAGCCACCTAAGAGGTCCACTTATCAGCAACGACCTTCTGCTTCCTCTTCTTCCCGGCGTGCGAGCGTTAGTGAGAGACTGACATGGATGGACGCGCCGCCAACTTAGATTGACGCACCACCAGCTTGAATGGGAGCCCCGCCGGAGTGGATGGTACAGTGGCCGGCATGGATGGATCAGCAGCCTGCATGGGTCACCGGACTTGAAGATCGGATGAGCGCACTTGAGGTCCGTTTTGATTAAGTTAAGGAGGAGCGCCGCGACGATGCAAGGACCCTTCGAGATATCTACAGGCAGCAGTTTGGGCGTCCATACGACCCGAACTTCTTCCCATTTCTACCACCGCATGTGATGAGTTGGTTTGTTTGAGTTGCTTCATAAACTATATGAGTTTCTTTGTTCTTTTCCTTTTTCTTTTATCTCACATTAGGGACAATGTGTAATTCAAGTATGGGGTGGGTTAAGTTTCTCAAGGTGTTGTAATAACTTGACATTATGCTTTGTTTCTTATCCATGAACATTTTCACCTTTTATTTCTTGTCACACGTTTCTTATTTGTCTTGCATTTTTATATTTTGAAAAACCCATAAAAATTTGAAAAATTTTGAAAAATATTGTGCTTCTAGGATTGAAAAGACCTCAATGATAATATTTCTTGTGGATTGAATCCTTGATGACATTTATGTGCTTGAGATGAGTTGCGAATTATGGAGAAATTGAGTATATTGTTTGACCTTCTTGCAAGTTTCATAATGTAAAAATTCTTGTCTAAATCATGTTGAGGAATGAAAGTTGAAATCGCATTACAAGTTCTTGCACTCTTATCGACATGATTAAGGCACATCGGTTTTTCTTGCTTCTTCTTAATCCACTTAGCTCCTCAAATAAATTTTTGCCTCCTTTACCTATCCGGAAATTAGGAAGTGTGTAATGTATGGCATAATTGATTTGGGAGGGCCTTGCAAAGTGTTAATTCAAAGTATAGAAAATTAAGTTTGGGGACGTTGAACATGAGGATGAGTAACTCGGCACCATTCACATAGCCGGGTGTTTGTGTCTTGCCAAAGTCCGAATGAACGATAGTCCTAACAAAATATGGTATGTGTACCAAGGGTTTGAGACATCTCGAAAAACTCGAGAATAGCTGATTTTCTAGGCTTCGGTTTATGTACACCGCTGTCCATACTTCCAAAAAGTAAAGTAAAAGAAAATTTGCATGCAAAGCATGTTTGGGAAGCAATGTTCTTCTTGCTTGTGTTGTGTAGTTCCTTTTTCCCGGATATCGCACCACATTACCTTGCAAAAGTCCTACCCATTCACGTTTGTTGACCTTTGCTTGAAAGTCCTTAAGATCTTTAGGTTGTCGTTCGACTTAGTGATCTAAATCGGATTTCCACATGATTGATTTTGACATTGCTTTGGGTTATGCTATTTTTCTTGGAGCTTTTGCGATGTATGATGCTTCATTTGCATGACATAATTCATTTTGTGTGCATAAGAGGTTTTCAAGGAAACATGAAACAAGATTTGAGAGCGATCTATTAAATAGAAGCACAATACCAAAAAGATTTGTTGTTCCCTTGTTTTGCATTCATATTTTATCCTACCTTGTGTTCTAGATTTTGAAAAACTTGCTTGGGGACAAGCAAGAGACAAGTACGGGGTATTTTGATAGCATGAAATATGACATTAGTTTAGGCACATATTTTGATAATTTTTTCCCTTCTTTTGTGTACATGGATATGAGTTTGAAGCATATATAACAATATTCACCTATTATGTTGGCATAGAGATCTACACAGTCTTTGTTGTGATTATAGGTAATAAAGGCTTGGATTGGAGCATAAATGGAGCATGTGAGCATGATTGATCATACTAGACATCAAGGGGATGCATTAGAGCAGCTAAGGAAAGAGTATGATTGGAAAGCTTTGGAGAACAAAGGATTGTACGCTAATATTAGGGTTTCCACGGTCAAGTACACAATTCAACGGCCGTGGTTTTGGTAATTGATTTAAATAAGGTCGTGGAGAACCATGTCGTAAGCACCCACAGTCAATTCCACGGCCGTGGAAATCTGATATGACTATGGTTTTTCTAACGACTACCACGTGTCATTCTTTGCCACGTCAGCGTTCGTTACGGGCCTTTCGTAACCCTAGTTTTTCCTATAAAAAGGCTGAAGATAGAGAGAAATGGGTTCCTCTTTTGACAATTCGCAAGGTTACGCATTTGGATCTTCACTTATACATCATAGAAGAAGATTTTGGAAGAAGATTGGTGGAAAGACGCACTTTTCTATTTCGGAGTTGGAAGATCTTAGGGTTGCACTTTGAAGGCGGATTGGCATCTTGTTCTTCTTGTTCTTTAAGATTTGTGAGAGATTTCTGACTCTATTCTGTATTCATTGAACACAAGCACGGATTTTGAGTTATTTGAGATTGGTTTTGCATTCATTATTGAATTTTCAAAGTTCTATCTTTTCTCTCTTCTAAACTTGATTATTGATTTGATGACAATGATTGTTGGCTAAAACCATTAAGCGATTCTAAGGTGAAGGGTTGATAGTTGTGGCATAGATGATGATAGATTGAACCAAAACAGATTGGGTCCTGAGAGTTGCGAGAAACCTCGCCGTCGTAACTTTCTACGGCCTGTTCTTGAGTTCCACGGCCGTGGTTTCTCAAGAACTGATCGTGGTTTTCCCTGTTTGACGTGTTTTGCTTTTGCTTTGAACCAAAGTTAAAGATTGGCCCTAACCTAGCCTTGGTTTACCTTTTCTAGGTAGTAGTGAGATTCAACACCCTCTACTTAGGTTACGAGTGTCACAACCTTAACTTGTTTGGCCTATCTTTGATTCCCTTGGGTTTGGGCATGGGTATCTGAGAGTTTAATCTTGTCCTTAGATCCTCTTTATAATGAGACTCAACATTTTTTATTTAAGAGCCTTTGGGTAAGATATATATATATATATATAGGGTCCAGTTCCGGTGAGGAGGACCCTTGCAGATAGGAATGAGGAGAACCCTAGTGGTGACATGTGGCATGCCACATCACCAATTTTTTTTCCAGATTTTCTTTTTGTAAATAAAAATTGGTGTTCATATTTTTATAAGTATGTGTTCATTTTTAAAAGAGTCATTGTTCATGTTTTATTAATAAATGTTCATTTTTTCTCAACACTAACTGTTCATTTTTTCTCAACACTAACTGTTCATTTTTGAACATTAATTGTTCATTTTTGTATTTTTTTTAAAACATTTTTTCGGATTTTTGTTTGAAAATTATGCTATTCTTTCAAATCGTGTTAATAAAATATGATGTTCATTTTTTTACGAGTATGTATTCATTTTTTTTTACAGTTATGGTGTTTATAATATGATGTTCATTTTTTTTTTAAATTATATCTTTCTTTATAATCGTGTTTATAATATTCACAGATCGATTACATAAAAAATTGTGAAATCAAAGAGAATACAACACGATTCAGGTTTTGTTTCTTCGAATTTCTACTCTCACTGTTTAGATTTTTCATTCTTAAGGTTTAGGTTTCATTATAATTGATGTTTGTGTTCGAAATCAAATTTGTTTGAATCATTTTGTGCTTGATAAGTTCGATTGAAAAAATACATGTATATACATATGTTGAGTTGGTCTAATAGCTCCAATTGAATAATCTATATGTTCCTTTTAGTGTGCACACAAACTGTTCGGCAAAATGTCTTATAAAAAATAGTTTATATTTACAGGAATAATGACATAAAAAGTGTTCATAATGACATAAAAAGTATGAACACTGACGAATAAAAACATGAACAATGACGTATAAAAGTATGAACAACGATGAGTTATCTATAACTTTGACAGATACATAACATATTATGATTATCTTTTAACGTTTTGTGATGAGTTTTTTATTTTTTGTGGTTATATATTGTAAATGAACATCTATGCATTATAAAATGAACACAAAAGAATAAATGGACATGACACTTTGATAAATAAAAATACTATGAACATCGATGTATAAAAACATGAACAATGACATATAAAAGTCTGAACACCGATGATTATTTTGAACGTAAGGGTATTTTTTCAGATTTCAAGTCAATTTACAAAAATGTCATTAATGATGAGCGTGAGGGAACCCTTGATTTAAATCCATCCAATGGCTTACAGCCCTCCTAATTCCTATCTAGAAGCTCTCTCCTCACTTGAACTAAAATCTATATATATATATATATATATATATATATATATATATATATATATGGGTTTGGAACTTCACCGTACAACACCCTATCTTAGATCTATACATTTGCAATCCTAACTCTGTCATTATATCTTTAGAACATCTTGAATCGATTGCCACAATTGTATCCCCGAATCTTTAGAATCGTTGTTTTCCCAGTAATCTTTAAAAAGCCTATTTACTTGACAGACAATTTTACGAACTGAATTTGATCCCCCAAATCCCTGAGTTCGACTATGGAATTCTTGCTTTACTATATCGATCCGTACACTGCGGGTTTGCTTCTTTGCTTGATTTCAGATTTTATAAATTTAAAACTTAGTGACGCACACACTTTTGAGCGAACAAGCAGCACATCGAACAAGGGAGGAAGAACTTACATGTTCAGCAAGATCTCAAGAAGCAAGGTTGTAGCGTTCTAGGGTTGAAAAAGACGTAAGCAAGAAACGGGAAAAAGAAGAAAATACGGGAATATATAGGAGAGAAAGAAAAGTTAAAGGAAGGACGTCTAGGGTTATGAAAAAGATAAGGAAGCCGGCCCATAGATAGAAGATCGGATATTCTATCTATGGAAGGAAGATAAAACGAACAAAAACAAATCGGGCGCGGTCTGCAGCAAATCCGCAGGGGCGGATTGCCTCAGCCGCAGGGGCGGCCCCTTGTCACCGCGGGGGCGGTGACAGTTATCAAGGCCGCTGGGGCGGCCTCCTTCACCGCTGGGGCGGTAAAGGTCAAAATTGGGATCTTACAATTTCAAGGGCAAAATTGTCCATCTCCACATAAGCCCCAAAATTGATTTCAAAACACTATCTGAATAGTAATACTGTGTTGCAAACCCTATGCCCCAAAATTGCAACCTCGAAGATGCAGATCTTGTAAACCAAATTGTAGAGCCTTGAAACCAATCCTCTTGTCAAAGAGAAATGACCGCAATCTAGAGAACTCCAATGCATTTTGATTTTCGAAACTAGTATTCAGCTCTTGTTGGGGTACAATGAGAAGATATTTGACAGCAAAAGTGAAATCGCCGAGCAATCCCTGAGAACCATCAGTTGGAGCAAAGAAGATATCATCATAAGTATCAACCACAAACCTTATAGCAATAGGACGATAATCATCAATCACCGGCCGGACAAAACCATCACTAATCACCGGTCGTTGAATTCCGAACTTCTTCTTCAATTACTCTCTCCTCACAATTCTACGAACAGGTTGCAGAAGAAGAAGATTTGCAAATGAAGCATGTAAGGCTCCTTTCAGGAAATCTCGGACTATATCGTCGTATCTCTTCAATTTCATCACAACTCTTTCAGAAAATCTCGGACCGTATCGTCGTATCTCTTCAATTTCATCACCTTCGTTGTATTCGTTGTCGTTTTCTATGGTCACAACTACTCCTCTTCCGTCTTCAAAGAATTCAATGTCGTTGTTCCTCCTACCGTCGAACACCGTCGCTCTTCTTCCGATTCCCACTTGTCTCTGATGTTTCCAAAACAAGTAAACCAGTCGCATCTTTGCTTATTGTTTCAATTTTGATTATCGATAGATGAGAGATCGTCATTGACTTGCTTTTCAGCTTATGTCATCTTGATATTTGGATGATGAGAAGTAGATGTTGAATCGTTGTTAAGTTGCTTCTCGTTTTCTTGAAGCGAAAATATCTAGAATTGGTTTATTACATTCATTTCAGTTCAATTCATCGGTATAATAATTGAAGACGAAGACCCTTCCGACCGCAGCAGATCCATATCCTTCGGTCTTCAATTTACAAGAAGAATTTTGACATAAATTTGGGGCTTAGGGTTTATGTTTAAGGTAGGTGAACAATTTTATCCGTTAAAATTAACACCATTAACGTGTATCGTTACTATAGTTTAAACAAGTACTAAATTTTAGTCAGCCTACACAATGGGAGAAACCAACGAAGGGAAGCCAAGCCAATCTAAACAAAGTAAGGAACAGAAGATGAATTCAATTATAAAAGAACTTTGTGAAAGATATTTTTACAAATTCTAGGTCCACACCCGAATACCCAATTCAAGACACAATCGAGCAGCGAAATTCGAAGAGGAATTCAAGGTTAACTCAAAGGGAGAAACCAACGAAGCGAAGCCAAGCCAAGCTAAACAAAGTAAGGGAGGAATTCGAAGAACATCAAAAGATGGTAAATTTGACAATTCATCAGCTTCCCCTTTTGATTCCAATGTTTATGCATGCTCCCAATTTCGCCTCTATCACCAGATTTGAACCGCTATCACATTAATTTCGCAATACTACGATGAATTTGATTGAACTACATGTATAATTAAAAAAAAAATTCTCTGAACATAGGTTTGTGTGGTTTGCTTGATACCCTTGTTCCTCATTCCAGTCGTCAGCGCTTTACCCCTATTGTTTGATTTCATCATGGTATGCCATTTCCTTTCTTCTCATAGTACTAATTTCAAACAATTTAGGGTTTTCCTTAATGTCTCCGGTTGATTTGAATGCAAAATTCGTCCTTTCAGGCAAAGGTTTATGCTCTATTTGGATGGGAGTATGTAAAGCCGGCTAGGGTTCCTCCTGCATGTCCATATAAGCCGGCAGCTAGCAATAACAGTAGAGTAAGCTGATCAAGTTAAATTTATGTTTTTGACAAACGTCGGATTGCGTATGCTCTTGATCTTAGTACTCAATCGTGTTACCAATTGTTTACTATTGAAAAATTTTATACAATTCAAATGGATAGGGGGAGTTATTATTAATGTATAGCTTCCACTTGGTTTGTGGAATGTCGAGCTAGAAAAATAGGGTTTATTCCAGGATCTATACACGATGAATAATTCAATACGAGGCCATAAACATAATGATTTCACAGTATTTACTTCATTTGCAGTTTGATGTGATACTTTGAACTCTTGTCTAGCAAGAATGCTATCAAAGAATTAAAACATGATTTTAAAAGCTATGATTATGGTAGATTAATGTAGGCATGGATGTGAATCAAGATACAGATTCCAAAAGAGAAATTTGATGTGTTACGTTGTGACATGACAATTTTTTCTTTTCGATTTTCCCTCTGGAGTTGTTTGTGAGTGATCAAAGTGTGCATGTTTTTCATATGCTATGAATTATTCTGTACTTTTCAGATCTTAACTTTTGGCAAGTTTTTACTCAATCAAATTCAGTTTAATTAAACGAAAATCGTGTCCTGTTCAAAGTTAAGTTGATGGAAGCCTTATGATGATGATTCAGGTAGAAGCCCTTCTTTCGTTTGCTGCTTTTTCTTGCCATGTTTTGGTTCGTTTCTTTTTCTGTTTCGGAGTTACCATCCCATGTACTACGGGTGCATAGACATGTAATGAGCTGTTTTTTCTTTAGGATCTAAGCATGGGTTTGCCTGAGACCTTGAAAGCATTAATCTCTTATAGATTCTCAAGCTAGGGAATAATACAATGTACTGGCATCCATTAATTTTGCCCTGGAATTCGTCCCCCTCTGCTGATTCCTGGATTAGAGAAAGCTTTCTCTACCTTCTGATTTTAAAAGTCGTTTTTATTGTAGCCTTTTGGCATCAAACTTATTGTAACCATGGTTCCTGTAATATTTCAGAGTATAAAAGCAGAACAAGAAGCTGGTGCAATAGACAAGGACCCGAAACCGATGGATACTCCTGATTTGAAGAATAACTAACTCAAGGGATCAAGCAACTGGAAGAAATCAGGCAAGGAACAACCTTTGAGAGTTTTGTACCTATCAAAACAGAATAAAAATGGGGAACTTTTGGTTACTGATGAAAGAATGAAGTTTTGTGCTAGTACAGTTTGTTATCTGAATGGAGATTCTAAAGCTAAACCTATGAATTAAAAGTTAAATATACTTCCCTTTGGTTTTCTGCAACATTAGCCTTGCCTTCAAGATGTTTTAAGATGTTCACCTTTTTGGTAAATTTTCATATACCCTAGTTGCAGTTTAAGTGTATTTCTTGTTCGGTAGAGCTCTCCATGAGTTTCAAATGATGAAAACAAATTGAATGTTAACATATTTGATACATCCATAATTTTAAGAAAATAAAAAATTTCCTTAAAACCAAAATTTGAACTTTTTTCGATGTTTCATACAATCCCAGCTTCTTACAATAACTAGAAAAGATACAATAAAGGTATTGTGTTTGGTCCGTGCACGGAACATCAGATTCGAGTCAATGTGAATGGGAGGTTGATTAGTTGCATAAGCAGTGAATGATTGATCTCAAGAGATTGCAATAGAGATCATCGTTATATCAATGCGCAAGTAGAAGTGGCTATGATCCTATATTCCGCCTCCACGGAAGAGCGAGATACAATAACCTGTTTTTTGTTCTGAGGATAACTAAGAAGCCGGGGGTGAATTACCTAGTGAGAGGACATGAACTCGTGAAGCATAATCCGAATCACAAAATGTCCGAAGACGAAGATCACTAGATCACGTAAAAAATATATACCATGAGTCAGTGCCTGTTTCAAGTAGCGCAGGAGCCGAACCACAACCTGCAAGTAGCGCAGGAGCAAGAATGAGACGGTCAATCAACCAGCAATAAGGTTTTTCAGCCGGAAGCTAAAATTGAGTTAACACTGAAGATAGTCACGAAGGATGTGGTTGAATAAGATCGTAGTAAGCCTAATAGTATGTGAAAATTACTGGAATTTACTAAATTGCTGGCTTAAAATATTTAGTGATCAAAATTGCTGGAGTTTACTAAACTGCTGGCTTAATTTTGTTTGACTAAACACAAAATTAAAATCTTTAGTGATTAAAATAGTTTATTGGATTCGAGCAGCAAGAAGGGAAGAGCAACTTCGAAGAAGAGACACACACGTCTCTATCCTCCTAATCCTTGAAAACAAAAACAATTACGCAGTAGGCTTCATTTGTCGATTACACGAGAAAACTTGCAAAATCTAACCTTGGGTAGCCTATCCAATATCCATCTCTACTAGCAGCTAAGCCATTCAGTTTCGGCCCGCTCTTCACATAATTCCACTATCTCTTCAGTCTTCCCCTACCCACCATCCACAATCTCCCAATTTGTCTTTAACTCGTATTCAGTCGAATTTCCCGTAACCAACTTATTATCTGTAACCTTCTTTTGATCCCCTGGTTGAAGAAAACAAACAACCGGCATCTGGGTTATCTTGTTTAGACCCTCAATTTGATTTGGTAAGTTGAATTTATGTCAAAGAAAGGATTAACTGCTCTTCAAAAGGATGCGCCATGGAGGGCGACTTCACCTGGCGCAAAACCTATTCCCAAAATTCACCTTTCTCCTGTTCTAAGAACACCTCAATCTCTTGATTCGAGTTATGCCCTCTCAGTTATGAAGGTACTATTTTATTTTATTTGCAATACTTAAGTTATTTGAAGGTGCTGCGAAAATTAGGTTATTTGCAAAGCTTATGTTTGAAATTGTTGTTTATCTGGATGGGTATTATACAGAACCCAAACCCAGTTGGAAATGGGTTAGGTGTTGATGCAGTGTTGGAATCAGCAGGACCTGATTGCCTTGTGCCTGGGCTGGCTACACCTATTAAACTGCTTGGTCTCAAGGTAACACTTGCTTCTTCTTTTTTCTTTATAACGTTTAACTTTTGGTCTTAGCCCCGTTTGGTACCATGTCAAGGTATTTAGGTGTTAATTAGTTTTCAGCTTTTGTGTAGAACCAAGAAATATATTTTCAATAGGGATGAAGATGATCTTAGATATTGGTAGTAGGTATGAGATTGATACCTTTGTTTGACGTGTTGTAGATATGTTTGACATCCATATGTAGAAAAGCCAAACGTCATACTCATACCTGATATATGGATACCAAACGGGGCATTAGTTATTTTAGCTTGTATGATCTCAGCAAATGAGTATTTCATCAAACAGTTAATGTGAACTGTAAAGAGATGCTCAACAATTGATGAAGCCAGTTTCATGGCATTCTTAGTTTTGTGAGTCTAATCATGGTTGCGTGTTTTATGTGTTTTGAAGGAAAATTTGTAGAAACAGTATTTGTTTGGTGTTTTATGGTCATTTAGAGTTAATTTAACATTAATAGGGTAATTGTAAGATTATTCCTATATGCCTGTGGTAATTAGCTAAAGTTCTCACTTTCAAATGCAAGTTTGTGGATAGTATTTGTTTACCGTTCTGTATACTTAAATTGAATTATAGTTCTCGTCATTGGTTTTATGTTATCATTGAGTCTGTTAATATTATCTATGGTGTTGTATTATACTCTTCCTGATATCCAGCATTCATGCAGCTGTGGCCTATTGAAATTGAGTTCAAGTTTCTCGATAGAGTAGGACGGGAGCTCAAGATGGTTGGAAGTGTAAGAAGCATTGTCTATACATATTTTTATTCTGGTTCCCTTTTGTCTTTCTTTTCTTAGGATGTTTGATGCTATCTATTGATTGTTGCATTTCTTGTTATGCGGGGTTTGGTGTTCAAAGTAGCTTCTTTCCTTGATCCTCCATGTGTAGCTTCAGCGACCACTGGCCTATGGTTCTGGATACTCGGTTTAGATGAAAATCTTTGGCTCATGTTCTGCACTTTTGGATAAAATTATCTCTTTTGGGCTATGTAACTTTGTCTTAGAGAAGGTGAATTTTATCGTCCGGCCATCATGCTAAATTTTTTTTATAGTAAATGCTGATCAGTGGAAATGAATCAGAAGATAGAAGTGTAACCCTTTCTTAAGCAATTCATATCATGCTATGGTTCATTTCATAGATTCTCGCTGATGCAAAGTTATTACTTGTGAATTTCTGCTGGTGTAGGTATTGGATTCAGCTGTGAACACAATGAACAAGACATTTGTGGATGACTGAACGGATCTTACCGCCAGTGCAAGCAAGGGCGTCTTAGTACTTAAAGAGGGATTTCTTCGGTTTTATGGCTTATCAAGGTACATATGCAATGCAAAATATCAATGGAAGAAGAAAAGTTACATATTTTGTAACTTCTTTACTTGCCTCGTTTAGAAATTTGTGATCTGTCATAGATTTTCCGCTGTTCTGTGACAACAAATGCTTTGATTACTTTGAGATATTCAATGCTGATAATGACAATAAGTCTGAACTCATAAGCTTCATGGATTGTTGTCCATCAAATTAAGGGTGCTTTTCTTTTCCCACCTCTCAATTCAAATTGTTCAACTCTAAAAGACAGAATTACACTAGGAGAGCAAGAAGGGAAAGAAAGGCCTGTAGTTTTGGAGCCTCAAAATATGCTGGATTTGAGAAAGGTGAACAACAATAAGACAGGAAATGGTCAGTCCAAAATGAAGAGGTCTCCTCTTTTGGAAAGCTTGGTCATAGGGCAAGGATATTAATGAAGAGGTAAACTAAGGATGAGAACCCAAATACAACCGGGAGAAGAATGCAAGTTATCAAGGCAGGTTTCAAAGAGACACTTGCGTCTTCTTCGTAGTCTTCATCGTCGTCATCCAAGTCGGATGAACCACCGGGTCCGGCATCCCACTTGCCTTGGTTGTGCCTCCTGCAACAATGTATTTACCATTTCAAAGTGAGGATATTGACCCTAAAATGAGCTCAATCATGTCCATGATTGACTCTACAAAGCAAAAGGCATGGCACAATTGAAGATGGCGAAAAAGAGAAGGGAAAAGCAGTGGAGTAGTGAGGGTAAAAGTTAATGGAGGTAAAGGAAAAGAGAAGAGATGAACCTGCTACCGAAAACGCCGGAGTACATGGTGAGGCGGTCGATGTAATTGGCGGACCTAGGCTCTATGCTGTAAGCCTTCTCGTAGTTGACCTCAAGACCCTGTCCTGAAGCCGTGAAGTAAGCTCCATTCACCATTATGTCTCCTTCTGATCTCCAATTCCAGTCCTTCCATTCATTATCATCTGTTTCTACTCTCTTTGTCACCTACAAAATGTAAGAATAAAGACCATATGAGAAGACATTCTCATCTGGATTACTTACAAGGTGTAGTTTGTATGTATGTATATGCATACATGTACTGTTGAGATGTGTGAGATCACCCACATCGACAATACAATATTGTGTGAACCTAACATATAAGTATTAGGACTCCTCAATTGATTTTAGGATGAAACCCGAAAAACTTGTGGGTAGGTTCACTGGACATGTGTCCTCCACGTCATTTGGTCCCGCACGGATATAAGAAAATTAAACATGTACCTCCTTAGCATAAGGGTTCATAGGAGCAATGAAGCGATTGCCATTGCTGTTAATGGTGGGGTTTCCGCTGCCTCCTATGGCGTACATTTCCCATTGGGTAAAATCATTATTGACGACATGAATATACCCTTTTCGACATCTAGGCATCCTCTGAATCAAATCCTTCCCAAAGACATTGAAGGCAATGGTGACCTGCATGCCGGAGTCAGGATCATAGGCATCGCTATGACCAAGGAGCATAACCTCGTTATGGTGGGAGAAATGCGAGTTGGAGACGGTGATGGCGGTGGAGCCCATGATGGCATCAATGAGCCCATCTTTGCAATGGGAGAGGGAGCAATGGTCAATCCAAATGTCTTTGGCTCCGAAGAGGGAGATCCCGTCTCCATCGGAGAGTGATCGCATTCCGTAGTGGGTTGGCGATGATCGGACCATGGTGTTGCCGGATGAATAGCAATGGTGGACGTGGATGTTGTGGATGATCACGTTTGAAATGTATTGGAGAGTTATGCATCCTCCTCCTGTTATGTGCACTTCTGCTCCTCTCCCATCTACTGTTTTGTAGCTGTTGAATATCAGCTCCTGTGGATCCAAATTGAAATGTTAATCGGGTCGGTATTACGGGTCAAGTAAATCGTAATTTCTAAATGTACCAGCGAAAATCTCTAATAGTAACCATAACTACGCATATGGAGAGCGTAGATACCAATTTTTTTTATTTTTTTTAGAACTACTACTATGCTCTTCTTATACGTAGTTGAAGACTTGTCACGTGTGTACTTGGGGTGACTATTAGAGATTTTTGCCGGTACGTTAAATGTGAAGTAAATGAGTGGGATCATTTTACCTCCTTGAGATGGATGATCATGTTGGAGGAGAAGACGATCCAGAGAGGCTCCGTCTGAATGACGGCGTAACGCAGCGTTCCGGGTTTAGGATTGACGGCGTCATTATCTGAGGAATCTGTTACAACGTAGTACTGGCCACCTTTCCCGCCAAGAGCATATTGGCCGAAGCCAATGCCGCAGTCAGCTAGCCGCTGGCGGTTGTTATGCCACTCGGGATCGCACCTCCAGCAGTCATCAATCGGATTACCCGTCAAGCAATCCGATTCATCTTCCAATAGCCTCCTTGTGATTGAAACATTTACCTTTCTACAAATATTGTGAATTTACTTTAATTTATTTTCAAAAGTACTATAAATGTTTTTCCTTTTATATAAAGCATATTGATAGATGCATCATGCATGGGAGATGATTACAGAGACATTTTTCAAAGCTCTTTAACTTTAGTTGATGTGTAGCTTTATATTCAAGTAAGGTAATAAGTTGCGGTTTAAACCCCCAAACAAAAGTATTTCAAAGTTATGGACTAACTGAACCAAAAGTTATTAAAAAGAAACCTGGGAATTACCATGAAAGTATTTACCTTTTGTAATTAGTATGAAAAGGTGCAAAGATTCAAAATTTCTTGTGTAAAAATGTTACCAAACCCAAGCAGTTATTTCACTTTTTAGCTAGAGGGAATGGTAGTTCAGAAACCATAAATATTTTTGTTATTTGCAGAAGCAAAAAAAGACACTGGCAAAGCAAAAGTATACTACAGTAAAAAAGAAGAACACAAAACCAAATCCACAGCACAAATGTCGAAACTGACAAGAATAGACATTTTCCCCTAAATTACAGCAAATGCAACTAACCCAAGAAAAATTACACAAAACATCACCCTTAAAATGGGGTGGTTTTGTCAAACAAGATAGCAAGAACTAGAAAGAAGAGAAGTAAACACCATTAAAACACTGAAAATGGAAGGTCCAACCAAACATGCCCTATAAACCCATCTCAGAAATAAGAAGATTTAAAAAAAAAAAGTTGGAATTGCTAACCTGTGGAATTCAAGAGCTAGAGATTCAGGATGAGGGTGTTGGCCAGGAAGAGTAAGGTTGAAATAGTTTGCAGGTTCAGATATAATGACCTGAAAACAGAGGCTTAGAATAAGAGGAATAAGCACAATGTAGGTTCTTTGAAGCTTCATTTTCTCCAAACCCATTAATGGTAGAAGTAAGCAGAGCAGCAGCAGCAGCAGCTAGAGAAGGTACATTCTTTAGAAAGTTGAATGGAAAATCTTGAAATGTTCAGGTGAAAATGAAGAGGGAGAGGGAGAGGGAGGAAAAAAGACAAGACAGAGAGCAGATAATTTTCAACTCCCTTCACTCTTCTTCATTTGCCCACTTTAGGGAGTGTTTGGCTCTCCAGTTAGAGTTTAGGGTTATTATCGTTTCTGCTTTGTACACTGTAATAAAGGTGAAAAAAGCTAGTTAGGGATATAGGGGGAGGGTCCAATTCCAAGGTTTGACTGTTCTGTGTGTTATCGTTTCTGCTTATTGGATCAATGCTCTGTTTTTTTTAATCTCATAATATCTTTTTAATTGCCAAGTAATTTTGTTAACGAGGGGTACTTAGTAAGTGGATAATGTGCAAAGCTAAAGTAAAGGTTTAGCATTGGATTAAAAATAAAAGCAATAAGCATAGACTGCAAAACCAAGCGAGATATGAGAAACAGAGTAATGGTGTCTCCTAATTGTAAGGTAATTCTGCTTTTTTGGGCCCGAAATTACGGGCTGCCCATTAGTTGATTATCCCATTTTCTTTTTCTTTCTTAACCTACTTTATATATTTCGAAATTCTGTCTCACCCTCGGTTGCCTTGCTGATTTTCAACTTTCTAGCTATTAAACAAAAAGAGGCAATATTAATTGCACATTTTTATAGGGAGTAACTAACATTCAACTAAGGGAGTATCGTTCTTTTGTAAGTGTTAATAATTATTTATAATAATTGAATGATTTATAGTCAATTAAAAATTATTTTTACTTAGAGGTATTTAACATTTTAACACTTGAAAGTATTTTAATCATTCTTGTTTTCTTTTCTTCCCTAACCGATTCATTATGCTTTTATTCTACTGTTCTAATCAAACGGACACGTAAATTACCAAGTTTGTTGTTAAGCTACGTGAAAAAAGGTTACTGAAATCGTTGAATGCCATCTTATAAATATAACTTTATTAAAAATAGTATATTTAAAAAAAAAGAATCCTATTGTTTAAATTTTTTACCATCTCCAACAAATTTTATTTATGCAAAACAATCACCAAAGCTTATTTAAAGAGTTTTTTCAATCAACCAACTATTTCATCTAAACCACTATAATAAACTTGGTATATCTAAATGGACCCTTACTACTCTATAATTATCCCAACTTCACTAAAATGAGTATATCTTTTACGATTGAAAAAGATTGGAGGACGGGATGATAATTTCACCCGATCCGATAGACATATGAATCACACTCGACTCCAACCCGATAAATATTATAATCACCCGAATAAAAAAAGTGTGTAAATTTATTAGTTTATAATTTTAGTTACAAATTAGAGAAGCTGTGAAGTCACCTGACCAAATGAGTGGGCAATAGAATTGTTTATCCGTCACCCGATTCACCCCCACCAATTTTCATCTTATTCGAAAGTAGACAGTAAGAAGTCGATGTAAGCGTAACTTAGGGAGGAAAAGCGATTATGATACATACTTGTATTTAATTTGTAGTTTGTAATGTAGTTAATTAAGAGCTGCGTGCAAAACTTGCTCTGCTTTTCATACTTTTATCTCGGGCCCCGCAATTAAAAAAATAATAAAAATACAAATAAAAGCTTTTGGGCCGTGGATAGGGCTCATCAGGCCCATTTCCTTAGTTCGTATTACTTGGCATGTAAATGAGAAATAATAAAGATCTCGAATACCATAACGAACATGCAAAAATACGAAGCTTTTGTTTTAGCTTTATATCTTTATGTAGGCCCCACCTCATCCAAAAAGAGAGTTTTGTCAAAATCTTACTCGGATGATGTTGAAATTTGAGACAGCATCTTCACCATTTGCAATTGATGGATTGGTGTATATGATTCACTCTTCCCCTCTCTTTCTTTTTTTTTTTCCAATTTAAAGAATATATATTAGTCAAGTAAATTTTGAGTATAAGCAGTTTGGTAATCTTTGGCTTAAGTTACAACTAGTAGTCTAATACTAGCCGAAAGCTGAGCATAGGAATGATCAAGCTTGTTTGTTTATAAATGAGTCGAGTTCGAGACGAGTCTAAATTTTATACAAACTTTGAAATGTGCTCATATTCAGATCGTTTAGAAGGTAAACGAGCTCAAACTGAACTTTTGACAAGCAGATGCTGAGTAGCTTGGCTAAAATAACGTTGTTATAGTGTTAATTTTGCCGAACGAGCCGATCGAGCTGAGCATTGACATGCGCATGCTCAAGTTCAACTCGTTTATAAACGAGTCCGGACTTGGCCTAAATTTTAAATGAGCTTTAAAATGTGTTCATATTCAACTTATTTAAAATGTGTTCATATCTCGCATCCATAGCTCTTAATTTTCCTCTAGGTCTTCATGCATTGAGTGACCCTCCCGATGGTGTTATTAAATTTCTTTTGGATGATGTATGGGGTCGGATTATCCCCGCGTGATTACTACTTAGTCCTTTTTTCATTGAATAAAAAGTGTGTCTAGATGCGCCGGAGACCACGGCTTCTCCTTCCCACCAAAAAAAAGAAAACAAATGAGTTCAAGTTAAACTTTTAACAAGCCGAACGTTGAGTAGTTTGTGTATATTACCCCAGTTACAACTTGAAAACCTAGATATCCATGTCATGCTTAAAATTTGAATTTATAGTTAGGACGAGGTTTGAAATGTGAACCAAATTTGTGGTTAAGGGTGTGAAATTGGTTTTGAAAGAAGAATGGTTATTGATGATTACCCCCACTGTTTGCAGAGATGGTATCCAAGGCAAATTATTACACAGCTAACATATGCATGCATGTATGCATTATAGTTACGCTCTTTTTCTTTTTCCTTTAAAAGTTTTTTACTTGACCAACATCCAAGTATCAAAAGGTACTCTACGTATAAACTATTGGAAAGTGTTTCCCAAACGCTGTCTGGGTTTATATTCCGCGACGTTTTTCATCCAAGAACCGCTCGAACCGAGGTTTTGATAAATTAAACACATGTCGAGTCCGAGTAACCTGTATCATGTAACTACACAGTAAATAAAAAATAATAATCATTTTTTAAAATTTTTTTGCGGTGTTTCTGTAAAACTGGCCAAAGTGTAAGAGAGTATAGTAGCAGCTGCTGTGAGATATGGGCCACCATTCTTCTGATTGTTAGAAAAATGGTCATTTTTGTTTGACTTGCTTCCACCCTACAGTCTACAGGGGGAAATATTCGTTTGACCCTAACAAAATTTGAAGTTGTTATGGTAAAATGTGTGAAAATGAAGAGGAAAAGATGCTTCTTTGTTTTCATTTTGAGGGTCGTAGCTCCTTAACCTATCTATGGTTAGGCTGAAGAGCAGACAGTGAATGTGGTGATTGGGTGAAGTTACCGATCTGACTCGCCATATGTATTGTTACACATGTCAGCATTACTCGTCCTACAGGGCCCAAGTTACTGCATGTGTTGGGCTGATTTAATTTTAATTGGGCTTATTGATGGGTTTAGTCCAAGTTAATAAAAATAAGCCCAAATGTCACTTTCATTGATGTGCGTCTATGCAAGAAAGATCGAGAGAAAGCCAGCTTAGTTACAATCTCTCTAGAATTATATGGAAGACTAATGAATGATTAGACTAACTAATCTAGAAAGATTCCAGAAAGATCCACACAGCTACTGGGTGCGTGTACTGAGAAGTAAATACACCAGGAATAATCAGCACATGTTGAGAGGGTCTTCGCACGTCTGGCAAGGCATTAACAAGGGGATCAAACAGGTTGTTGAACAAGGGTCCTCTTGGAATCTAGGAGATGGAAGAACTATCCATTTCTGGAAGGATATCTGGTTGGATAAATCTGCTATTCTAAATCACACTCATCAGAACTTGCAGCCTGAGGAACTCAACAGATCGGTACGAAGCTACTGGGACGATAATGGGGGTTGGGACTGGCAGGCCCTGGGTAGTCAGTTACCTATGGAGCTGATGCTCAAATTGGCTGCAGTTTGCCCGTACAGAGAGGCAGAAATGGAGAGCCAAACAGGAAGCACGGATGTGTATAAAGACGAGCTTGGATGGAATTTTACACCCGACGGTAACTTTTCTATAGCGTCGGCATACAAGATGCTCATGAGCCCGACTGATATTCAACAAAGTGAAGGAGATTTATTTCTTCATATGTGGAAGATGAGAGTTCAAGAGAGAGTGAAATACTTCCTATGGAAGGTACTCAATGGGGGTATCCTAAGCAATGAAGAGAGAAAACGCCGACACATAAGCCCCACTGATATCTGCACAATCTGTAATCAGGAAGTGGAAACTGTCATCCACATCTTTAGAGACTGCCCCAGTACGCAAAGAATATGGAAGGAGCTCAGGGTTGAGCGCTTCGATCAAGATTTTTTCAATACCCCCTTCGCTGGCTGGTGTAGAGGTAATCTCCTTTCTAATGCCTCGAATTATAATATATATATGTGGAGGGAGTTATATGTGGAGGGAGTTATTTGGTGTAGAGGTAATCTC
This sequence comes from Fagopyrum esculentum, assembly GCA_033239045.1. Taxonomy (NCBI): domain Eukaryota; kingdom Viridiplantae; phylum Streptophyta; class Magnoliopsida; order Caryophyllales; family Polygonaceae; genus Fagopyrum; species Fagopyrum esculentum. The sequence goes on along the minus strand of BSUD01000004.1, from coordinate 149,274,432 downwards.
CTTTCTAATACCCCCTTCGATCAAGATTTAAGTCAATGTGGTATGGACACCGCCTCCTCCGGACTTCGTCAAGGTCAATACCGACGGAGCAAAGAACAAAGACGGGCGCTCGAGTGCGGGAGGTGTGATTAGAAATAGCTCAGGGGTGTGGGTGAGTGGATTCGAGGCAAATTTAGGTATATGTACGGTACCTATGGCGGAGCTATGGGGTATGGTACATGGCTTAAATCTTGCCTGGGATCTTGGTTTTTGCTCAGTAATCATGGAGTCTGACTCTTTACTGGTGACCCAACTTCTCAATAAGAATCTAGCTCATCACCATCCTCTTGCTAGTCTGACACGAATGTGTCAAGACTTACTGAAAAGAAACTGGAATATCCAGGTTCGACATGCCTACCGCGAGGCGAATAGGGTTGCGGATTTTTTAGCTTCTTTTGCTTTAAACTTTCCTCTTGGATTGAATGTATTGAGTGACCCGCCGGAGGGTGTAGTTGATCTTTTACTGGATGATGTAAGGGGTCGGGCTATCCCCCGTGTGATGACTACTTAGCCTTCTTTCTAATCAATAAAAGCGCGGTCAGATGCGCCGGAGATCACCGAATCTCCTTCCCACCAAAAAAAAAAGACTAACTAATCTAGAATTATCTAGGAAACAAACAATTGATATTTAGGAATATGTGTAGGTCAGTTATGCGCTCCAGTGATAATTTTGACGGGTCAAATTTAACCCGAAGCATCAGGATTTTTCTAAAAAAGTTAGAAATTGAAGGGATTTGGATGCGTTAGGTTTAAACTCAACACATAAATCATATGTCTTTCGTTCTAAAAGCATAAGACTAGAAGGAATAGTTAACAGCTTTATATACTAGACATTTGTCCATTTATTACTGATGTGAGAACATTTCATTTATTCACATGAACAGCCGACATTGTTTGATAATGTTAAAGTTGAGAACTCAAGCAAACGGTGGGAAGAACACATAAATATTATTAATGATATTAATTTTTATATAGAATTACAGTAATAAATATATAATAGATAATGTAGAATTGAATATGACCTATATCTCACTAGTATTATAATTGTTAAATATATTTATATTTTCTAATATTGTTCCCTACAATATGATTGTGTCATCGATAACTTCATCTAACTCTAAGAGCATGTGCAACAGATTCTCTATTTTAGAGAATATTGAGCTTTTGAGGAATTTTGAGCTCTTTTTTTATCCAACGAATTCCCTATCCCAAACTCTAAAATGGGGGATTTGGGAAAAATATGTCTTCCTTTCCCTATATTTGCAGTAAGAAGAAGGTTCTCCAAATTCATCTCATGAACAAATTTTGACAGTTTCTATAAATAAATAAATAAATAAATACATTACTCCCTATTATAAAGAAGCTATTGGATTTTAGACTAAAACAATTTAGAGAAAATTTTAAAAATTTCTCGTTTTAGAGTTTTTTTAAAGAGTATGTTGCACGTGCCCTAACATGTCAATTAAGGGAATCGCCTCCGCGTGGATCATGTGTTGTGGGCCTGTGCCTTCATTAACGGCCCAATAACAAGATGGGTACTAATATCTATTCTTTGGTATAAGTTGATATAGTAATTGATGTCCATATATCAAAAAGCTACACATTCACTTATATATACTTATATCGATATTCCATACTCTTTTATATCAATACCAAAATATAGATCTAAAATCAGCTTTATGACATAAAAATTTGGGTTTCAAAATGTGTATCATCAATTATTCACTTCATTCCCATTTGGCAGTCTTCATTGCAAAGGGAAAAGAAACAAAGTAGCACAAATTGGAGAGTTTGTTTGAAATGAAACGCCCAAAATATATCATATTCTCATACGATACTACCAAATCAAACCCATCCAAATTGACCTTACACATAAATCAGACATGAATCAAACCACAAGTTCACAATCACGAGATTTAGAAGTCGCCGGAGGGAAGTTGCTCATGGGTGTTAGAAATGAAGATGAAGTCGTAGATCAAAGCAGCAATCCCTCCTCCCACAAGTGGACCGGCCCAGTAAACCCAGTGGTTGGTCCAGGTCCAGCTCACAAGAGCCGGTCCGAATGAAACTGCCGGGTTCATCGATGCTCCGTCGAATGCTCCTCCGGCCAAGATGTTGGCTCCGACGATGAAACCGATTGCGAGAGGGGCTATGATTCCGATGTTGCCCTTCTTTGGGTCAATTGCTGTAGCGTACACTGTGTACACTAATCCGAAGGTCATCACTATCTCGAATACGAATGCGTTCCATGCTGACACGCCGGAGGAGAGTGAGAACGCCGATGTGGTCTGCCAAAAAAAGTCAACTTAGTCAACCCGGTTTACGTTAGACGTACGATGAGATTAGTAAGCTAATAAGTACGGTTATCACTTACGAGGCCGCCGGTGGCGAACTTAAGAAGGAGGCATGCAACGGTGGAGCCGAGGAGCTGAGCGATCCAGTAGAGGATGCCACGTAGGAGGGTGATGTGTCCTCCGACGAATGCTCCGAAAGTGACAGCTGGGTTGACGTGTCCGCCGGAGATGTTGGCTCCGACGGAGACAGCAACGAATAGGCCGAATCCATGGGCAAGAGCGGCGGCGACTAGACCTGCTGGAGTGGTGGAGCCGTCGCTTGTTAGCTTGTTGAATGCCATGCCGGAGCCTTCGCCGGCAAAGACGAAGATCAGGGTTGAGATGAATTCTGCTAATGCTGCCTTTAGTGCGTCCGGGTGGGTCGCTTCGGAGGGATGACCGACTGCTATACGGTTGATCGGCATCGTTGGGTTAAGTCAACGGCTGTGATTGAGAGTTGGGAAGGAGACTGTGAATCTGTGATGCGAGGATTGATGTTGGTTCACTATGATGCACTTGTGGGTTTGTAGATGGTACGTTCTTATAGCGGTTGAGTGACCGGCTGAGGCCAGTCATCCGGTGAAAAGTGCTCTTCATATTATAACCCGATACCCAGAATACCTAACCCGAAATTATATTATATGTGAGCCAACATTTACACGTCATTTTACTTATTTAAGGATGGATTATTATTATATTATTCCTCAAATTGATGTTTAAATACATATGATCGGGTCACGGTGTTGATCGTTACTTGACTCACACAAACCTTATTTACGATTAAAAAAAATAAAAATAAACAATTTTTTCCCCCCTTATCTATGATGTAATGATGTAACTAAGCTAATTTGATCTAAGATTACCAAATTTAGATGATATATTTTCAAACAAAGTAGACTAACCCGTAACATATTCTGTCTTTTTTCTTTAAAAGGAGTAAGTGATTCATTGAATGAAATAGATAAAATTTACAAAAGGCTTAAAAGCATTGCCTTTGAAATTATGGATAGAAGACTAATTGTTAATATATTAAGGGTCCGTTTAGTTCTAACTCCAGAAACATAAACGGAATGAAAACCAATTTAGTTCATATGTATACTATTATTCATTAAATTTTATAAAATCATACTTTTTGCTTTTAAGCAATTGTAGTAAAATTGATTAACGTTGATACATGTACTGAAACCAACCACATTTTACATGCATATGGACTAGATTCATTTTTATTCCGTTTCCGGACTTCTAACCAAACGTTGGTAAGTGTCTGCATTGATGGTTAATTATATCTGATCCAGATTATCCAATTATAGTGTTGATCGATCGAAATCGAACTAATACAAACTCTACGTATAAAATTGATAAACTAAAATTAACTAAATACAAAATTAGCCAAGTAATAATAAACTTAAACAAACTTTATATATATATATATATATAAACAAATTTTAAATATCATATAATAAACAAAATGATCGATAACACAATGTCGTATTTTTTTTAATTGGTAAAGGGCCAAGAAATTTATTAGATAGGAGAAGAAATACTAATGTTTAGGCTTAAGAATATCTTTGTCATTTATCATAAATATTAATGTTATAAAAAGAAAAAATTATAGAAATTCATAACAAAAAAAGTTAAAATAAATGGAAAAATTAACTAGAAAATAGTTTTTTTGCAAGTTATAGTGTAGTTTATACATTGATTTACTTTATTATATATTTAAAATTAGAGCATGTACGCCTTTTGTTATATGATAAAAGAAGATCGACATGTCAACATCTTAATTACTTTTTGTTTCATTTTGGCCTTTCTTTGGTATTGTATGCATTATTGATCAGGAACGAGTGAGTGGGCTCTACGTGTCTGGTGATGGCCAATAGTAGGACAACACGTGTAAGAGCACACATGGACCACGTCCCTGGTTCGGCACATGCTCTCCAGAAAGCTCGAATTCTACCGGACCGGGTTTAATAAATCCAAGAATGGAAAAAGGTTAAAAGGTAGTAGTACCTTAGTGGAGATGGCCGGTGGGTATACAGATGAGATTCCGTTTGTTTGGTTCAAATTTGTGTATGTGTCCATCATCATCATTCATGCGTGGCTTGACAGCCTGGATTGTCAGCTGAGCTGGCTGTATTTATCCGTGAATAATGTTTCACTATTTCAGAACTTTATTTTTGAAAAAAGTAAAATGATTCGAATGCATTTAATAAAAATTGGATCAGTATGCCACGAAGGCTGATAAAGAAGGGCGATTATTCAAGTTTAATTAGTAGGCCATGAATTTTTGGATTTTCTTGTTTACATCAATGACTTCGAAAATGGAATAAAAACGAATTTAGGTTATATGTATATTTTTATTTATAAAATTTTTTAAAATTATTTATTATTATTTAAACTAGATTTTATTTTCATTTCGTTTCCGTTTTTATTTCTGGAGATATAATTAAATGAGGGCTAACAATGAACATATATGAGTTCATTATATGAGGTTAACACACAAGTCTAATGTCTTCCACACGTTTCCATTTGACAAGTCGGTGAAATTTTGAGGGGTCGGGATTTAATGTGATGTCCAAATGTACGTATATATTATATCTGAACTCAATACATAAACGAGTTAGGATTACATGCATCCACGTATATATATTTGAAAATTTGAGGACGATAATATAATGAAATGCACAGTAGATAAAAATAATATTACTTTACAACATAAACCAAATTTGATTACACAATAAAGTTGCTTTTGTGATGATTGATCAAGTCATTTACGCCATGCAATTTCTATATTTTATAACCTTTCCCCGTTAGAAAAGTGGTAGCTTCTTTCAACTTCAGATAATAATAAACTGAAATTATTGCTTAATGCAAACGAATATATTATTGTAAATATATAGTAGAATATAAAGGGCGGTAAATAGAAATAGAAAACAAAAATAAAGGGGCCCTTGACATGGATATATGGGGTCCGTTTGGGAGGCATCATTTAGCAGCTTATGGAGATGAAGCTAGCTGAAGGTAGCTGATGGAAAATAATGAGGTGTTTGGGAGGCCAAGATAAGGGTAGATGATGGTAGCGTTTACTAGCGTTTACTAGATGAAAATTTGGCTTTTCCATCAGCTCCCTAGGAGTAGCTTATGGGAGCTGATGAAGATGAACAAAAGTTTTGTTCCATCAATAACCCTCATCGATTTTGTCTTGCTCAAGAACACATTTACATTCCAGTAATACATCAAACAATGTCATGGTTGACTTAACAAGAGAAGAAACCAAATCTAAACTAAACTATAAACAAATTTGCCAAAATTTACTGGATTAATAATCCTAAACAGATAATCAAACTAGACTAAAGATATGACTACCTTACAAGCTTGAAAAGATTGAGAATTAACTTAGGAGAAGAACCCATATACTCCCACGCCTTGTTCACCTTGAGCCCGATTCACCTTCGTTCAACACCCCGAGTCCGATTACACGATCCCTCATTGCCTCGAAATAGATCCCTCAAAACAGAATACTCACATGACATGATGAGCCCAACTCGATTACATCCAGATCCACCACCACCTGAGCCAAATCGCCCAAACAAAGCCTCCTTTGCGCCGTCTTCCTCTGATTCAGCATCGATGAAAATGAATCTGTCATTACTGAATGGACGCTGAAGCGATTACATCCAGATCCACCACCACTCGAGCCAAATCGACCAAAGAAAGCCTCCTTTGCGCATTCTGCCTTTCGATTGGACTAGAGGAAGATGGATTTTTGAATGAATTGGAAGAAGATGAATTTTGGGATGTAATGGAAGAAGATGAAATTTCGGAATATCATCGCCGATACCAATCCCAAATCTAGCATCTTCCAATTTTATTAGGAAATTTATTATTTTTTAATTAAAGATATCAACGTGATTTTTTAGTTGGAATGTGATTTTTTTGGGCTGAAACGTGATTTTTTTTTTCTTCAAATGAACATGCATTAAAACAAAAGAGTGGGCCCAATATTATTGGGCTTTTTTAGTTTTGGTTCATGATTGTTTAATAGTAATTTTGGGCTTAATATGAGGTTGGTTTTGTTTTTAATATTGGTATAAGAGTATTTACAATTTGTAAATTATGAAATATGATATCTTTTAATTGAAATTCTACATGAATTGTTAATATAATGTTACACCATAAACTAAAACCATTATTATTATTATTATTATTATTATTATTATTATTATTATTATTATTATTATTATTATTATTATTATTATTATTATTATTATTATCACTTTGTTATAATATTATATAACTATAATCAATATTTATATTTATAAAAAGAAAAGTTAAAAATGAAAGATATAATATTGAAGATGCCCTTTTTTGTAATTTTACGTTTATATCAGCTTCAATAAGCTCGTACTTCCCAAACGTTCATCCAACTTATAAAAAAATCAGCTAGATCAATCATCTACTTATTTCAGCTACTCAATCAGCTTCAACTTCAGCTTCAGCTATAATAAGCTTCAGCTTCAGCTTCAGCTACAATAAGCTCATGGTTCCCAAACGGACCCATGAACTATTGGAGATATTCAAAATCAAAGAACGTGATATCATAATGAAGAAGGAAAAAGACGACCCGTCATATCAAATATCAATTCCAAATATAAGAAACACACTCAAATTTTAAGTAATATTGATATATATCTAAACTAGTGTAGTTCCCGTGTCAAGACACGGATATAATTTGAATTTTATAATTTTTTAAATTTTTATAAAAAAATTTATGTAACATAATGGTTTTAATTAACTAACGAAAGATTAATTAAAACTTACAATTAAATTGATTATAATTTCAGATAAACAACAAAAATAGATTAATTTAGACAATATTACATATCTTAGTTAATGTTAGTAGACTATTTTATAAAGTTGATAAAAGTGAAATAAAAATTTTCAAAAGAAAAATATAAATAAATTTAAAAATTAAAATATAAAATTTAAAGTAGAGAACATTTAAAAAATTCAATTACAAAATTATCTTAGGTTGTTTTAAATAATATCCATTAAAAAAAATGTAATAATTATATTATAAAATTTTATACATTTTTAAGTTAGTGATTATTTTCTAATTAATATAAAAACTATATATTTATATGTTAAAGTTAGAATAATAAATAATCTAATCATTTTATAATTAAAAGTGAATTTTTTTTTAAATAATGAAAAGGATATTTTAAAAATATATTAAAGATTGTGATAAAATTATAAATGAAAATAATATATCTATTATCTATATCATTGCTTTTTTTTATTGATTTGTTAATTAATATAATTATAAAATTATGATGCGCAAGAAAATGACACGTGGTGTGAAGTTTATAAGATCACGACATGTGAAACAAAGTGTTTTTGCTTTATAATATGTATATAGATTAATTGATATAAGTTTAATAAAAATAATCTCTTCAATTTTTCTAATAAAATTAAAATACATTAGCATCTATACATAAAATAAAAAAGTATATTTAGTATAGATAAATATATGTATAACTATATATATAAAGTTATTTTGGTATAATTTTTATCATAGAATAATAAATCTATTAGTATAATTCTAACTATGTTTATGTATATGTGTAGATATATAAAAAGACATGTATGGTAAGTAGATAAATATAAATGCTATTATAGGATAATTATACTATTACATTATTGACTAATTTAAATATGGTAAATGTATATATAATTTAAAAAAAAAATCAAAATTCTAAGAAAATAACACGTGACATAAAATAAGTTAGGATGAACCACGTTGAAGGAAATGCTTTGGCTTTAATATATGTATATAGAATATAGATATCTTAAAAGATATAGGGCAAATTTGGTTAGTAGGCTATTTAGAGAAATAGTGATAGTAAGTAGGCTTTTTTGTTTTTCAATTAAGTAAATATACCCCTCTTATTTTTTTTACCTTCAAACCTTCTCCATCCTCTTATTTTCTTCTTTCTTCCAAATGCTTTCTAAAAACTGAATTTCTTTTTTTATTTTCTTTTATTAATTTTTTTTGTCTTTTTTATTTTCTTTATTTTTTATTTATTTTCAAGAATGAAGAATTTTTTCACACACCGGAATTATCACATACCGGAATTATCACATACCGGAATTTCCACATACCGGAATTTCACATACCGGAATTTTCACATACCGGACCGGAATTTTACATACCGGAATTATCACATACCGGAATTATCACATACCGGATTTTCACATACCGGAATTTTCACATACCATAATTTTCACATACCGGAATTTCACATACCGGATTTTCACATACCGGATTTTCACATCCCGGAATTATCACATACCGGATTTTCACATACCGGAATTTCACATACCAGAATTTCACATACCGGACATTTACATACCGAAATTTACATACCGGAATGAATTTTTAATTGTCTAATATTTAATTTTGCAAATTTTAGGGGGCTCATTGTAATTTTGCAAATTTTTTTTATTGTAATTTGCGTATATGATGACGGTTTGCAAAAATGGGTCCATCACCGTCTCTTTTGGTTTCCAAAAGACTTGTTCTTTTTCCCAGTTGACAATGACAAATTGACAAGACGTGGAGGAGTTGAGCATTATTTGAGTGGAGAATTATACGTTAAAATTGTCTCAAAATAAAAGTATTATGTAAACAAAAATAAATAGCGGACAGAAAGCACAATGATCAAGTGTTGATTGTGCCGCTAGTTTTAATTCAGAAATTTCTGGAATGAAATTTCTGGTATGAACTTTTCGTATGAAATTTCTGGTATGAAAAATTCTGGTATGAAAAAATTCTAGTATGAAAAAAATTTTGGTATGAAAAAAATTCTGGTATGAAATTTCTGGTATGAACTTTTCGTATGATAATTTTTGGTATGAAAATTCTGGTATGAGAATTTCCGGTATGAGAAATTCAGTCCAGAAAATAAAAAAGAAAATAAAAAATAAATAAATAAGGCAAGAAAAATAACAAAAGAAAACAAATTCAGTAATTAAAAATTAAAAATTATACTTATATAACAAATAACAAATATCATTTATTCTTTCTTTTTAATAGAAGAGTTAATAATTTTTACCTACTATTAAATGAAAGTGGTAAAAAATTTGGGGTACATTTTCTTAAACAAAAACTAAAAAAAAGCCTAGTATGTCAAATTCTCCAAAAGATATATGTGTACCTGGCTTCAAATATATTTTTGACTTGTAAATAAATCGTTAAATTTGTAAACAAAACCAGGGGCGGCCCCAAGGGGGGGCGGGGAGGGGCGGCCGCCCCCCCTCCGAGAAAAAAAAAAAAAAAATTTTTTTTTTGAAAAAAATCGTTTTAAAATGGGTTGTGCTTCTCTCGTGTATAAAAATTTTTTCTACAATTTATTTTTTTTAAATATCACTATTCTTGTATTATATTTAAATGTTTTTTTTGGATCTTTCGTCGAAGTGAACGAAACTTCATAAGTATTCCCGTTTTAGACTTTAGAGTGAAATAATTCACCAAAATGCACGAGATTTGTTGTTTGGATTAGAAGCGCGGTCTTAGACCACACTCTTATTTGTAAAAAGCGTTGTTGAGGATAACGTTTTAATATCTGAAATAAAGATAACAAAAACACAAATAGAGGTGTGGTCCTAGACTGCGGCTATAGTGTAACGTTTTTGAAAAAAAAAAACTAAAGAGGCGCGGTTATATACCGCGCCTATAGGCGCGTCTATAATCGCGCATCTTTAGTTTTTTTTTTCTTTAAAAAACGTTACACTATAGCCGCGGTCTAGGACCGCACTTCTATTTGTGTTTTTATTATCTTTGTCCTAGACAACGCCTATAGGGCAACTATTTTTTTTAAAAAAATTTTTTTTAGGCGCGGTCCACGACCGCGCCTTTAAGTGTAATGTTTTTTTTTATTTATTTTTGTTTATTGTAAGTAGATGACATATTAACTTTGTTTTTATCGCTACTTTATTTTCATTGATATATTTATCGAAAAAAAAATTTCGCCCCCCCCTCTAAAAATCCTGCGGCCGCCACTGAACAAAACAAACAAATTATTCATGCAAATTAATGACAAGTAAATGATTATTAGTAATAAGACTATTTTAATATATAATATGTTAAGTGTCTATAAATTTATTTAAAAATTAAGTATATTAAGTAGATATTTTAAAAAGTAAGGCTGATTTTAATTGTAGTGTATAGATTTGTGAATTGTTATTTTCTAAATGCACGAATTTAATTCTAAACTAGTGTAGTTTATGTGATTTGTATGAGAGTTTTTTTTAAAATTTAACGTGAAATATATATTTATAATTATATTTTCTGATAATTATAAATAATAGTATTTTTTTATTTATTAAAATATGATATATATATTTTTTTTGGTAATTTAAATTTTAAGTCTAAAAAAACTATCCGATCGAGTATATTAGGAAATAAATACCTAAAAAACAATTTATTTATCAAAGTTATAATGTATTTAAAAGAAAAATATTAAGTAGGTAAATACTGTGTTTTTAGATTAACAACATTTTATTTTACCTTGATACCAATGTGTCATGCCCGTAGTCAATTAACAATTACGTCTACCGAGACACTGATCTATTTAACTTTTGTATTATGATGTTTGTACATAATTTTAGTACATTTCTAATCGAGTTATTTTATGTACCCATCGCTTTACCACCATGTTACATGGTGTGATGATCTACCTTCGTCGCCAACTATTTTGGAGGATTGACTTGAAGCACGTTTCTTGCTCGTTTTTTCTGATGATTAGTTTTCAGAACTTCTTTGAAGTCAATGTCTCCATCATCACCCTTCATTCGGGGCTCCCTTGTGGTTCAAGTCGGCTCCACGGATTATTGCTTGTCTATGGCTAGTCTTGTTACCATTTTTCTTTATCGGTCTCTCATTAGACAATTAATATGTGAGAATTTCATACGCTCGAGCACATATAGCTCTAGTGGATTCCATCCTAAGCCAATAAGTAACCGGAGTAGCTTCCGAAATTTATACTTATACTAGACTTGCTATCATATTTGATAGGAGACACTGTTGGAGATAATAAGTTTCCACATCGAAAGATGGGGACATTCCGAGCCTAGTATATAAAGTCGGTGGGCTACTCCTATTTCCAATTGGTTTTAGGATGGAAACTCACCGGATTTATGTGGTGGGCTTGAGCCTAATGCACATGTGCCTCGTATGAACACGACTTCCGTTCTACCGGTCCGTCTGTATCGGACTTTAACAGAGCTAAATTAATTAGGATTAGTTGTGACAAGAATAAGTCATAAAAAATGGCAATCATCTTGGATCATGCTATAGAAGAACAATGATTTATGACATGCATGATCTGTGCGTTGTTAATTTGTTATAAGTAGAGGTGATTAACGTAAAATAATTAGTTGTCAAACATGATTAGTTAGGGTAGGGGGATGGCTACAGCCTAGCAGGTTACATGCAACATTGAAGAATGCATGTGATTTTGAACGTGCAAAACAGGGAATTTCATACACTCATCCAAAACAACAACACACTAAATACTAATTGCCAAATAAACTGTACGTATATATAATGGCCACTGTCATGGACCAATCAATCATTCACACTTTAACTTGTAGCGGGGAATGGATATATGCTAACTAAAATCACATGATTTATAAGTTCATTTCAGTTCATATCAATTGGTTTGGTTTGCATTTGCTAAAATCACTCGATTAGTTTTTGTATTTTGTATACTAGAAAGGTTAGTGCTGTACGTTGAAGCTTTTTTAGAGGAAAAACACTTTATATTGTATTTTGAGTTTTTTTTTGTTGTTGTTGAGTTTGTTATTCTGTATATTTGATTCAAATTCTGGATAAAGAGTATTGTCTATGTATCTGCATGGAAGCTTCTTTTCACAAGCTTACGAAACTTACATATAAATGCATAATTTAGATAGTAGATTAGATTATTTATCGTTTATTTCTGTAAGTGTTACTTCTAATTTTGCCCCTTTTATGTTTTGTGTATATAAATACTCTTCAATCAATGAAACTATTTGGCTTTCTGTTTACCAATCTTTACATGGAATATGTGAGAATATGATAAAATCTCCTTACAGTTTTCGTCGACAGACGGCTCACATATTAATAATGAATATGAGTTTACATAATTATACAGGACAACCCTCTATTTATAATAATTACATAATGTATCATACCCCGTAGTCGAAACTTGAGGAGATAGTACAATAAGACTAGATCTAAAGTCTAGAAAACAATTGGCGGAGAAGGTCCTTTGTAAATATGTTTGCATACTGAAAAGCCGAAGGTACGTGAAGAACTTTAATGTGACCACTAGCAACCTTATATCTGACGAAGTGAATGTCAATCTCAATATGCTTGGTCCGTTGGCGTTGAACTAGATTGTTGGCAAGATAAGTAGCAGAGATGTTGCTAGTGTATACAATAGATTTCTTGGCAAGTGGGCAATGTAGCTCAAGCAAAAGGTTGCGCAGCCAAGAACATTCTGAAACAACATTGACAACTCCTCTATACTCTGCCTCTGCACTAGACCTGAAAACTACAGATTGCATTTTGGTAGACCATAAAATTAGAGTGTCATTGAAGAAGACACGGTAACCTGAGGTTGAACGACGTATATTAGAGCATCCTGCCCAGTCGGCATTTATATAGGCAATGAGATCATATTTCAGAGAGGAAGAGATAGTGATACCTAATGATGATGTGTCAAAGATGTATCGGATGATGCGCTCGAGAGCAGCAAAATGAGCTTCCTTGGGGCCGTGCATAAATATGCACACTTGCTGTACTGCAAAACTAATGTCAGGTCGTGTGAAGGTGAGATACATGAAGCGCCCCAACCAGACTCCGCTAAAGTATCGGATCACTAATAGCTGGACTAGATGAAGAACTTAACTTGACAAACGTCTCAGCAGGGGTAGTAGATTGTTTGTAGTTAGTCATCTTTGCTCGTTCAACAATCTCACGAGTATAGTTATCTTGGGATAAGAACAAACTAGAGGATGTCCGATGCCCAATAAATAGGATAGAGGGCCTAAGTCTTTTAGGGCAAATTCCTTACTCAGAAGCTGTATCAGATACTTGCACAAACGTCAGAAGAAGTAGTAAGGATAATGTCATCGACATATATAAGCAGGTAAGTCGTGTCAGATCCATGACGGTAAATAAAGAGAGACGAGTCACTCTTACTTCCGATGAAACCTATTTGCAGCAAGAAACCTATGAAACGCTGAAACCAGGCTCTGGGTGTCTACTTAAGGCCGTAGAGAGACTTTTGTAATAGACATACATGATCAGGTCTAGAGGAGTCACGGGAACCAAGAGGCTGAAACATATAGATTGTCTCATCAAATGCCCATGAAGAAAGGCATTTTGAACGTCAAGCTGATGGATCGACCAAGAACGAGAAACGACAATGTTGAGAACCGTTCTGATAGTGGTTGGTTTAACAACCGGACTGAAAGTCTCATCGCAATCAACGTCAACCTACTGAGAGCAACCATTGACAACCAAGCGGACCTTATACCATTCAAGGGAACCATAAAATCAATACTTATGCCGAAAAATCCATATTTATCACACAATATTAGCCTGAGAAAGACGAGGAATCAGAACCCAAGTCTTATTCCGCATAAGAGCTCGATATTCGTCGAGCATGAAAGTGTTCCACTGTGGGTATTGGAGGGTTACATTGTGGGATTTTGGTATGGGAAATATTTGTGTGGTAGAAACGGAAAGGTCAAAAACCAGTTGGGTTTGATGATTCCGGACTGACTGCGGGTGTGAGGTCGGGTTTGGTTATGTGCGGGTTCGGTCAACCCTCTATTTGAAGGAGAGTGGGTTGGAGGGGTAGGCTCATGTATAATATGTGAGATGGCGGGCTGGACAAAGCAGATGGACCGACATGGGTTGATGGGCCAGAACTGAAGGGAGGTGTAGGGTGCGCTGGAGTGTGGGTGACAGATGGGCCAAAAATAATTGGGCCAGGTGATAGTTGGGGATGGTGGGAGGTAGGTAACGCTGGGCCGAAAGATGTTGGGCCAGAGGATGTGGAGCGATGCGTTGGGGAAGGTAGCTCTCTGCCGGAAAAATCTGGGCCGGTGGATTGCGCACGTGGACCATGGGCCTGAGATGTCATTTCAGCATGGTAGGGGGACAGATCATCCAAAAAAGTGGGCGAGGATGACGCAGGGGAAGAGGTGGCGAAAGGAAAGGCGGACTCGTCAAAAGTAACATGAGGAGAGAGGATAATTTTATTTGTGTGGCTAACTCTAAACATATATACCCTCGATGATGAGTCGGGTACCCGAGAAAAACACATGGAGTGGAGCGGTGTTGAAGTTTATGGGAGATGGTTGCGCTTTGATTAGGATAACAAAGGCAACCGAAGACATGAAGATGATCGTAGGAAGGTGTTGTGGAGTACAACACTTGGGTGGGTGACCGATTTTGAATTGTGGTGAAGGGTAAGATGTTTAGGAGGTAGCAGAACGTTTCTAAGGCATGGGGCCAATAAGAAATTGGATAATAAGCATGCATGGTAAATAAGTGAACGGATCATATTTGTTATGGTACGAATGATGTGTTCAGCTTTACCATTTTGAGGAGAGGTATAGGGACAAGAGAAGCGGAAATTGATCATGTGAGTGGTGAAAAAGTTGTGAAAACTTGAGTTATTGAACTCTTTACCCATGTCACATTGAAAAGTTTTAATAGCACAATTGAACCGAGTCATTACTAGTTGGTGAAATTGCACAAAGTGAACAAACACTTGAGACTTAAATTTGATGGGAAAGATCCATAGAAAGTGCGAGAGATCATCAAGAAAGAGGATGTAGTATTTGAAACCCTCCTTGCTTACAATTGGTGAGGTCCAAAGATCGCAATGAATGATATCACAAGGTGCAAAAGTATTAGTAATAGACCGTTCAAACGGAAGTTTATGATGTTTTCCTAGTTGACATGCATGACAAAGAGAGGAAAATTTCTCCTTATTACAATGAAAAGAAGTAAAATTGCGAAGAAAATTTAGAACAACAGCTCCAGGATAACCTAGACGAGCATGCCAAAGACTTGGTGACTCTATAGAAAGAGTGTGGACATGTGAAGACCCGGTGACAGGATAAAGTTCCCCCGAACTATTGTATCTCGGGCGTATGGGTCCCAGTTTGCAGATTCTTCACAGAAAAACCAAAAAGAT
Source organism: Fagopyrum esculentum (assembly GCA_033239045.1). Taxonomy (NCBI): domain Eukaryota; kingdom Viridiplantae; phylum Streptophyta; class Magnoliopsida; order Caryophyllales; family Polygonaceae; genus Fagopyrum; species Fagopyrum esculentum. Next base: position 149,258,801 of record BSUD01000004.1, on the reverse strand, counting down.
CAAACTCAACACTGGCTAGGTTATCAGAAGTGAAGCGAACGGATACAAGACTTTTAACTATTTTTTGTGCAACAAGGACATTGGATAGGCGTAAGGGTTGTTTGGTGGTGGGAAAAGTGGTTTCTCTAATACCTGTAGATGAAATACGCATGTCGTTGCCAACAATTATCGAATTAGAAGAACCATTATGCGAAATAGACGACAATGTACCTAGAGTATGAGTCATGTGTGATGTGGCGCCCGTGTCCATGTACCAATTGTTGTCCGTCGGATTCAACAACATAGTTGCAAAAGAGTTATCTAATGTTGTGGGCTGAAATTCATAACCTAGATGGGCTTGCTGAAATTGTTGTTGTGGGCCTGACTCAAGTAAGCTTTGCTGAAAAGGTTGATGTGGGTAAGGGCAGTTGGGCCTGTTGTGAGTTAGGCTTGGTGTAATTGCCGGAGACCATCCTGATTCCTGAAGGAGGTGGGCCAGGAGGAAACTGGGTTGTGGACTGCAACAGTGGAACTTATTCGTGGTTAGGGCGCTAGACGAAACGGCTGGACTACGCAGGGCTGCCGCCAGTGGGACGGTGCCGACTTCGCTTGCCCCGACCACGCCGTTGCTGGGCCTGGTCCGCCACTGCCGGAGAGTAGCTGGCCAGAGACTGAGCCGATGAGCCTGTGACCGGACTGCGGGTGGCGTTTGTAAGAGCGGTGTTTGGCGACCCGGAAGCGGATTGAGACGTCATTCGGGTCTCCTCGAGCTGCAACTGAGATCGAGTCTTGGTGAAAGACGGAAGCGGATTGAGACGCCATTCGGGTCTCTTCGAGCTGCAACTGAGATCGAGTCTTGGTGAAAGACGGATGTGGATTAGTTTGTTGAATTAAACTCGCCGCTACATTATATTTAGCGGGTAGACCCGAAATGAGTTGAAGCACAAGATGGGTTTCAGGAACCGGTGAACCGACGCCTTTGAGTTGATCCGTTAGAGACTTGAGTGGCAAACAATAAGCATTGATGAAAGAAAAGCCAAAGCCAGATAACTTACAATTTGAGAACTGATGTTCGAGGTAGATAGCACGAGTGTTTTTGTTATCTTGAAAGTTGTCTTTGACTCGATTTCATGCCTGAAGCGCAACATCATCGGAGTCAAGGATTTGCGATAGGATATCCCGGGAGACTGTACTGTAAATCGTTGAAGAACCGAAATGTCGACTTGAAGCCATAATTAATCATCAATATCCGTTGGTTTTGGAACCTTCTCATCGATATAATCGAGGACGTTGTTAGCTTTCGCAATAACGCGAAATAGGGTAACCCAAGAAGCATACGGAGTGTCATGGTCAAGGACGAGGACAATATTGTTCTTAATGCAGGAGATTCCGAGAGCGGAATGATAGGAAGGTTGCCGTTCGGCATCCATCGATGAACGTTGGTGAAGGGAGAAACGACGGTGATAGGACGGCCGTAGGTTTAGAAAGAGCGGGAGAGGGTTAGAGGAACGATAACTTACCTTCGTTAATGGCAATTCAAGACCATAAAATCAGATGCCAAATCAGATGATAATTTGATTGGATATGTGTCAACTCCTTGAATTATGAATTCCGATCCATCCTTGGGCAAAACCTTTTTTTGATAATTTTACACTTACATCAATTCAATAATATTTGTTCTCTTAAAAACCCAATTATCTACCGATTTCAGCTATCCGCCAACTAAATTTCAGTTCCAGTAAACGTGATTTCCAAAACACCCTATATAAGATTACTAATAAAAAAGACTTTGTTTGCTTTCACGTCGGCCCAGTTTACTGTCATGTACTCATGTCAGCCCAGTTTACTCAAACCCAAAGTCCATTATTTTTATTTTATTTTTGTTGGACTATCTGTTAATGGGCCTAGGCCCATATACGTGTACCAAAATCCAAAACAACATAACAATCGCTATTTGACTCGGTGCATATTTCATAAATAAGCCGTAAGCGAAAATTGTAACGATTACATCATGAGGATTGAGGAGCATATCCTATAGAGTATGAAGTAGTTGTTACGTACGTTACGCATAATGTATACGAATCATCAACATTGTTAAAGAGTAGACTCTAAAGAGAGATGCTCCCACAATTCTGTGACAATAATTCAAATCACATACGGATTATACCATTCAAACGTCCCTTGGTACTTGTCAAAGTTCGATATAGACATGAGGTTCCATCCTAAAATTAATTGGGAATAGGAGGAGTAGTAGCCTAGACTCGGAGTGTCCCCATCTTTCGATGTGGGACCTTATTATCTTCAACACGCCCCCGCAAGTGCAACTAGAGGATATAAATCGAGTTGCACTTGCAAGCTAACCGCTCTGATACCATGTCAAAGTCCGATACAAACAGACCGGTAGAGCGGGTGTCGCGTGCGTACGAGCGCACATGCGCATTAGGCCCAAGCCTAACACATAAACCCGATGAGGTATCCTAAAACCAATTGACAATAGGAGGAGTAGCCCGCCGACCTTGTATACTAGCTCGGAGTGTCACCGTCTTTTAATGTGGGACCTTATTATCTCCAACAATAATAATAATTATTATTATTGACTATAATGGATACGTTGTTAAAATGATAATCAAAGTCTATAGATTAAACTCTTACTTCTATTACGTTACTTAACCATTTTGACTTCATCAAACTACACACTTTCTGCTTTATAAAAATATATAAACTTAATTTTCACAATTATCATTAATTTAAAATAAGTATGATGAGTCTGATTTCGTATATACGTTTTGGCAAGTATTTATACGGAAAAAAAGGTAAATACATTTGTGGTAGTGATAGATGACTTGGTCACCATGACTTGCACTATACTAGACGAAATAATATTCTGAGAAAAGTGGGTGGAGAAGATGTAGTGTATTATGTAACAACTTAGAAGCAAGTATAATACTTAGAATAATAATATTAATTAGAATAATGTTTAATTGAGAGTAAGAGGGTGTAGTAAGACAAGAATATGTGCATGAATTTGAGGTGTATGTGAACACTATCGCTGGAAAGAAATGCCTTTTGGGGTTTTTTTCCTTTGTAATATAATAATTTATTTAGACGACTTTGCTTTGGGTTTGGGTTCACTAACTGAACTACTTCATGTCTTCCTCTCAACCCAAGTTTCTACAACTTGCATTTTTCTTTCTTTATCAAACTCATCCGCATCGCTCGAATATCCAGCTCTGCCATACCGCGAGGCGAACAAAATTGCAGATTTTCTTGCAAACATTGTTTTTTCTTTCTCGCTTGATCTAAGTGTATTGTGTGACCCACCGGAGGGTATTACTGACCTTGTGCATGCTGATGTAAGGGGTCAGACTATCCCCCGCTTGATTACTAATTAGCCTTTTTCTTATAAATAAAAAGCGCGACTAGATGCGTCGGAAACCACTGTCTCTCCTTCAAAAAAAAAAAGATAATAAGTTTTTTATCGGTAGTTTTCGAACCTAGTATATAAGGTGGTTAGTTATTCTCCTGATTTAGTCAATTAATTTTATCACACAATCTTAATTGTGCATTCCGATAGACATTAACATAATATTAAAGCGGTTGATCTTTAATATAACAAGTTATGGTATCTAAATTAGAGAGATTTTGAACCTAATATATAAGATCGGTGGACTACTTTTATAATGGGTTGAGTTAGGTCTAACGTATACATACTATTTCTGCTTTCTCCTCCAATTGACTTTAACATATCTCATTCAATATTATGCATACGACCCATCATACAATTTGTCGCTAGGTTATCATTGTATGATTTCATTTACCGGGTGATGAATGGATGAATATTTCATCATCAAACTTGTAATTTTAACCATCTTACTGCATTTCAAATTTGTACACATTAGATCCGCACATGATATATAATTCAAAAGCCAAATTAGCTAAGTAAGTCTTTTTGAAATTTATCTCTACTAACTATACACATGGTGTAAATATGTTTAGTAACCGTACTCCTAATCAAACGTCTTACCTTCCAACTTCAATTTAATGAGAATGGTAAAAATTAAAGAATTATACAAACTTAATAGGAAATAGAAAAAAAGGCCTATTTGACCAAATTCTTTCTTATTCAAACAAGATATTACGTAAAACTAATTTATAATAGAAATATTAGTCAACCGACCTTGAGAAAGTACTGAAACACATTGGTCAGAAAAGATGAACAAAACTATCCAAAATAAACTTAGTAAATAAGATAAGTAAAACAACAGTAGAGAATAGGAAAGCTCTAAGCTACATTATTAAAACCATAAATATAATCTCCCACACCAAACCAAACAGAACCTAAGCAACACCAATAGAATAGGAAAGCTCTAAGCTACAAAGTAGAATCTCTAGCCACTCACTCCACGCCACCTGGAAACTTGCCAAAATAAAAACCCATTATTTTTATTAATTAGAATATTTTAGCTCAGAGGTCGGGAGTAAATCCCGATACGCCGCCCACCATAATATCCATTTTTTAAATCGCTTTTTATCTGTACACAAAAAAATAAATTCGGTGTATTGTTTCTCAAGTGATTATATGTGTGCACGCAACACGTCCACCACATTCTATCATATATATGTCGACACATTTGAAATTAATGACGTCGTAATTCTTTTTTATTTATCTTTATAGAAAAGGTTAATTAAATTAAAGTCATAATACATATATAAGCAGACTGTTTGGTTTATTTAGCCAAGTCAACTCTAAAATTGTCAATCATTTTATGTACATCTTGATACTTGCTAACTATTTATCGAGAAAAATATTGATTTGGTTAAAGATTGCATGCATGTTTTTTTTTAAAATTTTTTTTTTTTAAAACGGAAAGCGGTTAGTAAAGTCTATCTTCTAAAGGCATTCCATCCTAAAGCATCCTTACGGATGAGAACACAAAGTTCGAGATCGTCAGAAAAGGGTGTGTTGGGGTTCGAAATTCCCAAATGGGTCAATCAGTCAGCAACACAGTTAATTTCTTTGAACACATGTCTGACCTGCGCTTTCTCAAAAAAGCGAAGATCCAGTATGAAGTCGGATATCATCATCTCGATATCCCATGGACAACTCCAAAGTCCTTGGAGTGCGTTGATAACACATAGGTTATCACCCTCAATTTCGATTTTTTTGATATTTAGCCTTATTGCTTCCCGCTTTTAGAGCAAATGCTTATGCTTTTATTACCGAGTTAAAATTGTTATTCTTAGCGTCCAAACTTATAACATTACCGTTATGATTTCGGATTACATAACCAATAAACGTTATGTCCGAATCGAATTTTGATCTATCAAAATTAAATTTATGGAATTCAGGTTTTGTTTTGTCCTTTTCGTATGTTAGTTTTCTTCCTTGTACATGATTGCATGCATGTATGAAGATGAAAAGTGTATATATACATTTAATTGTTTTTTTTATTTTCAATATATTGTCATGTCAGAACACCACACCTAATTTTCATTTTATACACGAAAGTGAAATATCATTCTAATTAATTTCATATATTCCAGTACGTAATTGTATAGTACTATATAACAATATTATATACATTTCTAATAAATAATTAAAAACAAGAAATTGAGTGACCAAAATGTATCCAGTAGATATATTTTTGTCAGAGTGAAAAGACGAATTTATAATTTAAAATGTATTTTGTAATCATTTTTAAACGAATCTAAGAAAATTCCATGCAATGGGATTGGTACGTGAGCGGATGCAGAATAATGGATAAAACAAAGCCTTCATAATTATCCATTTTTGTGCTTAAATCTTGCTTTGGGTTTGTTGTACTTTCCCCTAACATTGCCACATGTGCCTTGTTTACTTGTTTTTATCTCCATTCACACAATTATCAATCATTAGTTAAATACGTGAGGGGATGCACATAAGTGAACCTAAGACACAAGCATTTGAGGCTCCATCCTAAAACCAATTTACAATAGGAGGAGTAGTCCTAGTGCTTATATATTAGGTTCGGTTATTATCATATTGTCAATGTGGGACAATATATCAACACATCTTAACAGACCACAGGGCGACAAATCTATAGGGTTGTGCATCCGATTAACCGAAATTTCAGAAGTCTCATATTGTAGACCGACTTAGGACCGTTACGGTTCGTTTCGATTCGGATTTAGACCGTTTCAGATCAGATTTCATTCGATATCGCCGACTACATGTGTTACGTATAGTTTGTATCGTTACATAATATGCATAATATTCGGTTTCACGAGTCGCCGATTGAACTAGAAGAATGGAGAGGAAATCCGAGAGGAATGAATTGACGACAACAACCATGAAAGTGGACAAAGAAATAAAACGTCGATTGGTTTTGGTTACATTAGTCATTAGACTTTTTACAATTTAAAAAAATAATTACAGTCAGACTATAACCACCGGTTTTGATTGAGATCGGATCAAAAACCGTAATTGTTATAAATAAGGATCATAGAGTGAACCGGATCATAAAAAAAACTGTTCGGAGTCTAAAACGCACATCTCAGCTGACCCATCTCAGATCCAACCAAATCCGGATCCAATTCTGAACCGATTAACAGTCTTTATTATACAGCAGTAGTACGTTGCTGCAGATCTCATGTCTCTTGCTTAGGTTTTGCCGTGTATTTACCGCAGCTAATAGTGTTATAATATAAGCCCATGATTACCTACCTACCTCATGATCAAGATAAAGTTAATTAATTCATAATATAAGTCAACAGTAGACATGAGCTGTTTATATCAAGTATACACTAAAGAAGGCTCATAACTTGTATCACATTAACGTGCATGATTAATAAAAGTATTTAGCAATATAATTAATGGGTCACTTGGCCGCGAAACAAGCGAACTTAGTGCCCCATAATTAACAGTTAGTTCGACATTATTGGGATAATACATGCATGATTAGCTACCATTTCCCTCGGGATTAGAAAACAATTAAACAATAAAGATACACTTAAAATCCTAAGCTTAATTAGTGGATCACTCGTTTCACGATGAGCTATTCCAATGGATAATGGATTGGGTTAAATCCGGTTATCCATATTTTATTAAAACCGATAAAACAGAAGGTACAGCCAAGAACTTAGGTAGAAAGCAATGGGTAGGAAGGAAATGGTGGAATCCGTATCCGATAATTAATTCATTAATCTATACTTAACGTAAAGAAATTCGCACTTTATAAAAAAGGAAAATGATCTCATCATCAAACCAATCATTGAGAGTTCATCTTATAAGAGTGGTTCAAGTGACAGTTCACACACAATTCATTAAACACTGTATTTTTATTTACAACTCAAAAATAGACTTTCTAATATTTTTCTTTTACTTAAAACAAATTTAATTATGTAAATAGAGGATTAATATTATTATTTATTTAAAATTATAAAAATTAGTGATTGTGTGGGTGGATAAAGGGTAGAGAGAGAAGAGGCGCAAATTGCGTGGGAGCCAGGCTTGCACTCTAAACTTGCAGAGTGGGAGAAAGAAAGTCGTTGAGGAGAAGTAATGTGGTTTGCTTCAAAGCCAACTCCAACCGAATCTCACTCGTTTCATTCTCCATTCATAATTTTTATTTTCCTTTTTTTTTATTTATAAATAATCATATAAAAAGTAGAAATACAAGCCTGTAAACTCATCTCTTCTCATTTCCAACATCCAAGCTTGGAATATTTGCTCACCAACACCCTCACCACTTTCTCTCTGTTCTTTTGCAATATAAAAACTGCACATCCCCAATCCCCATAACACTTCACCTTCCAATTCTCAATCATCCACTCTCTCTCAAACACTAATCAAACCAAAATCAATTCAATATGATGGCGAATCAAGAAGAGGAACAGCAACAGCAGCAGCAGGTGTTGATGATCAAGGGGAAGAGGACGAAGCGTCCAAGGATAACAATCAACTCCTCCGGGGATGACACTGGCCGGATCTCCACCTCATCCTCCACCATAACCACCGTCACTGATGAAGAAGAAGACATGGCCAACTGCTTGATTTTACTAGCGCAAGGCGCTAGTAAAATCCAGAAATTATCCGAATCTCAACCGGATTCATCGGCTGTTATAACCGTCTCCGCTGCCAGGACACCTCCCGCGACTGCCGGTATGTATGTTTACGAGTGCAAGACCTGTAACCGCTCTTTCTCCTCTTTCCAAGCGCTTGGTGGACACCGAGCCAGCCACAAGAAGCCTAAGGCGGAGTCTCCGGCGACGGCTACTGCGCTCTCTTTGTCAGATGAGCATCGGAAACACCAAGACCGCTTTGAATCAGCGGAGAATAGTAAAATCAACAAAGTGGAAGACCTCGGCCTCTCCTTACAGATCGCTTGCAATTCGTCAAACACGTTGAGTGTAAGCAACAACCACAACAACGACGTCATCAGCAACAATAACAACAAATCGAATAAGGTACATGCGTGTGCGATTTGTGGTGCTGAATTCTCCTCTGGCCAGGCACTTGGCGGTCACATGAGGCGTCATCGACCTATTAACGCAAACAGCGGATCTCCGCCGGCTCAATCTGCATCGCCTCCTGCTCCGGCGCCTAGAAACCTTCTCTGTTTGGATCTAAACCTTCCTGCTGACGAACAAGAAGAACAACAACCAGAATCGTCGAAATTCATGTTCGCGACCAGCGAGAAGACACTCGTATTCGCTGCTTCTTTGGTGGATTGCCGTTACTAGGAACAAAACTGTGCAATCTGATCATATTGATTTGATTTTTATTCTCATTTTTTAAAATCAATTAATCATGTGAATTAATTTGTTAATTAGACACACATCAATTGACATTCGATCATAACTCTCCTTCTTATCCTTCTTTCTCATGTTAATTTCCTGATCAGAACTCTGATCTTCTGTACACCATTGATTCTTTTGTAATTTACTTATTACAGGGAAATATAAAATTATACAATTGTCTTTGCTGTAGTTTTGGCTGTGGAAGTTCATTTCTAACTCTAATCATTTACAGAATCTTTCTCAATCAAACCGCTTAATCTACATTTATTTATCCAAGTTATAAAAAGCCTATTTCCACAATATAATATTCCTTGTTGAATATGAAAGCAATGTGGCAAGTTGGAGAAGAAAAGGAGGTGGAGGGAAGTTGAGAAGTGGGTTTGTTAACACATTGCAAGTTGCAACCACTACTACTACTTACTATACACCAGAAGTGAATTGAGGATTAGGTTCTCTTTCTTTTTCTTTCTTGTTTCATGTTTGTTTGGTGACAAAAAAGTTGGAGCTTATTTATTTAATTATTTTTCTTCATATTTTAAAGCATCAAGTTAGTTAGTAGTTATAACTTTTGAATTTGGATACTTGTGTGGAAAATTAGTTGCCACATGTTCTGACAGAAGGGTTCATATTAACCATACACAAAGGACCTTAGGACTTGGCTACATGAGGAAAAATTCAAAGAGGGGTGTGTGTGTGTGTGTTAGCCTTGGTATATGAAAATTATAGGCTTATGGGTCTTAAGGGATGTATTTAGTTAATGATTTTTTTCTTCTCACATATTTTAAATGTAGTTTCTTTTTATGATTCTAATTGTAAGATTCTTGTTGAAGAAAAAGTGTAAAGTATCAAGTGTATGAATATAGTTGAGAAGTAAATCAAAGAATGTGGTATTGGTACCTTATTGGGATTGGAAGATCCAAAAGAAGCCCTAAGTTTGAATGAACTACACTTTCCTAGGATGATTCCAAGGAAGTATTTAGATGCATGTGCAAGTATGCCTTTCCCCATACCTTGTCTTTTCATTGCCATCCATTTCATATTGCTCTAACAATACTCAAAAATAAAATAAGCATTCTACTCTCATCCACAAGTTACTTCATCTAAAACATGTGACTCTATTGGATTTGAGGTCCTTTTTGTGTGTTTTAAACAAAGTTATCCCACATATTCTCTATATTGCTGGCCATATATATTATGATATACTTCACTAGTGCTTATATCCAGTGAGAACTGAGAAGTGAGTAATGAGTTATACTTGCTTAAGCTGTTTAATAAAATTATATTCCTTTCATTTCACATTATTTATTCATTTAACATTAAGTAATTTTTTTCATAATAATTATATAATACATATTTATTTAATGTTAAAATTCTCCAAAAATAAAACATAACGTTTACTCTTTGTGAAAAATAAAAGTTGTTATTTTTTAAAGCCCTTTGCACTTTTTATTATTTTAAAACATTGAAAATTGTCCATTTATGTGTGTAAATAAGAAGAAGAAAAAATCATTCGTATCATCTCATTGTTAATGTTATAACTATAATTAGTTGTAGTATGGAGGAAGATTTCGTGTTTCAAGAAGAGTAACGTTCGGACAGTAATTCAAGTTAACTTGAGATGCTCCATTAAAGAATGTATTGAAGATCAACTTAGATGGAGCAGTTAGGAGCAACGAGAAGGTCGTTGCGGCAGGAGTCATTAAGGATATGCAGATGAGTGGCACCTTGGCTACGTCATAAACCTGGGTATATGGACAGTTCCAATGACGGAATTGTGGGCATATATTACGGGTTGAAGATTACATGTGAGAGTGGGAGTCGAACTATGATTCCGGAAGACTCATAGTTGACTATCACTTTTCTAGATAAGAAGGTTCCAAGATGCCACCCTCTTGCCAGTCTGGTCCGTAAGTGTCAATACTATCTTAGAAGGAACTGAAATATCCAGTTCCGACATGCCTTCCGTGAGGCAAATAGTGTTGCGGATTATCTTGCTTCTTTAACTTTTGACTTTCCTATTGGATTACGTGTATTGTGTGACCCTCCTGAGAGTATATTTGATCTTTTACTTTGTGATGTAAGGGTCAGGCTATCCCCGCGTACGTACTAGCACTTTTTCATATATAATAAGTGCGACTAAATGCGCCGGAGACTTCCGACTCTCGTTCCAACCAAAAGAAATGTGTGAAAATATAAATCGACAAATAATGTAAAACGGAAGGAGTATCATTTATATTTTCATAATACCATGCATCATGTAATGAGGTAAATAAATAACTTAAGAACACTTGATTTTAGAGTGAACTAGGTAAATAAATAACTATGGAAATATTTAAATATAATCAACTCATAATTAAGTGTGTCAACTAGGTAACATTTTCCCAATCTTGACATATATATATATATATATATATATATATATATATATATATATATATATATATATATATATATATATATATATATATATATATATATATATATAATTAACATAAATTTTAACATTTTTTTCAATATGTACATCGATATAAATTGGAAATGATAAAATTTTCAAAATTTCCATTAATATCCAGTGTTATAAAACAAAACCTTATCATATTAACTGACAATTTTACATTGGAGTATAATTTTCCAACTAGCTAGTGTGAGACTATCCAGTGTGATATATGATACGTTGTTGTTAACAATAAAGTAGCTAGCAAGTAGAGTGAACCCTATAAATGCAAATTATAACTGCATATGTTGGTAGGTTGTAGTTGGGACCTTGGGGTTCAGCAACCAAGCAATTTTTGTTGAAAACAAATTAAATTTAAATAAACCCTAAACCTAAATTATATAGAGGGAGTATTATTGGCACGATTCAAGATTTCGTTAACGCACCACTCAAGCAATTTCTTTTTTTTTTTTTCCTCCTGACATCTTGGTTACGGGTTCCGTAACCGTGACGGTTATGGGTTCCGTAACCGTGACGGTGATGGTGTCAGAATTTTTTTCTTTTTTCGGGTTAGCATTCATGTAGAATATTATCACGGATCCGGAACCCGTAATCATGACGGTAATGAGTTCCGTAACTGTGAACTTTTGATCACGGTTAAAGTTCACGGTTATGGATCCGTATGTGTGGTGCAATAATGAAATCTTAAACCGTGCGAATACGGCTTCCGATTATATATATATAACGAAAAATGGTGGTTTTGAAAAATCCAAAGTTTGTACCGACTACGACACTAGGAATGAAGTGATGATATCCACAAGGTGTTTTGTAAATCGTATTGGCACAAATTTTGAGCTCTTAATGATTTTCATCTTATTTATTAATTGGTGGATAACTTCTAATTAAAGTCTTATCCCCATGCTTTAATGAATGGTTTGCTTCTAATTATCAAAAAAATGAATGGTTTGCTTCTTTGCTAATTGCCAAATCCATCGAAGCCCCTTGTGACTTTAAAGACCATTTGTATACACTAACCGCAGTTTACGTCATAATCAATATATTTCCTATATAAAAGATACATCCTATTATCATAAAGCCACATAGGTTACTTAGTTGTCTATTCATAGTTTCCTACTGTATTCCTAATTTGGTTGGAAAATAATTCAAATTTATAATTAGTGTTCATTAAATTTATGTTAATATTATTTATTGTATGAAAAACTATATTTAAACGTTAAAAAAATAAATTATTGCTTTATCTTTTTTATTCAGAATTGTAGTAATTTGAAAGAAAATAGTGAAAAGAATTATGATAAATCTTTGAAATGATCAGCTAATAAAATTCTAATAATCATATATTTTGAAATAATAAAAAGTATAAGATAGCGACGTATGAAAGCAAAAGGCATAAGTTTATATAAAGCATTGAGCAAGCAAGAGTGTGAAAACATGCCTACCTTGAAATTTGTTGTTATTTGTATGTCATTCTAAGGTCCTATTTACCTTGCGGGTTTATAAACTAAATGATAGTTTATAAACATTTGCTGATTTTGTGTAACAGTTTACATGTGTATGAGTTTTTATTTGAAAGAGTTTATTTGGGTTTTTAAACCCGTAAAAAATAACCTTCTCAAGATGAGGTTATTTTTATTTGGATTTTTAAACCCGTATAAACCCATTTAATTTATAAACCCGAATAAACTCAAACCCTTACTAAACATGCCCTAAGTGATGGCGAGCTATAATTATAACAATGACAGTATCATAAATAGTTTATTTAGCAATTTATAATAGATAATATAGCTGGAATTTATGTGGGAGGAATTCCGTGTGAAGGAGTTAGCGTACAAAACTCGAATCCAGTGGAGACAGTTGTGCATGTGTACTTCTGCACTTAATCTTCATATGTTCTCCAATCTTTTAGTTTTGATATTTATTATATTAAGGGTCGATATATCTGGAGTGTATAACTACAGACTAGATAAAATGATTTGAAGTTTGACTTATATTTCATACATGGAAATTGTAAAACAAGATGAATAAGACAATAAAGGAAATATTATTAAAAACATATTTTTATAACGGAAATAAGTTGTATAAACTAGATATCCATAGTTGTAGAGAATGATAAACATAAATATCGAAAGATCGTAAAAAATAGTTGATGTAGATGGATAGATCGTCGAGAGAAGCAAATAAAAGTAAAACTAGACAAATAAAAGCACTAATAGAAGAAAACTTGAACCATAGCCAGACAATCCTTGATAAACCTAAGAAGAGCCGCCAAACAAACAAATCGAGGAAGAGCCGACGATGAGAGAAATCGGTGATATAAAAAAAATAACACTTATTATGAATTAACCATTTTTCATATAACCAATACTCAGTTAGTCTAATGGTAAAATGATGCTAGACTTCTTAAATGTTGGCATGTAGATTCGAGTTTTAATCCTCTGAATACATATATGGACAGATTGGTATTGGGAGGTATCCCAAAATGGGTTACGACTATATACCTTATCCGGATGTAGAGGGGCTTGGCCGAACCGAAAACGTAAATTTTTTTTTTTAAAAAAAAAACCATTTCTGTTACAAAAAATGAGAAGAGTTAGAATTGGGCCTAAACAAATACTCCATGGACGCCAAGGCCCAGTGAGAAGCCCAATAGTCATGTGAATGGGAATCAGATCAATGTCTTAAGAACACCTTCACTAGTTTATAACTGCAACCTGAAATTCAAAATATTGCTTCCAAACACACCCGTGTTGGGTGCTTTGATTCAACTTTGTGGCTTGCAAAGTTGCATTTAGTTCAGAGCTGCACAAAACATGGTGGTTGGAACCACATAATTCACAATGAGATCATTGTTCTCAGAATCTCGAGTATTCAAGCAAACTTTCAAATCTCATAACTCAAGATCACACAACATCACCAAAGACAAACTGATTATACACAAATGATCTTCCCAGGAATTGCTACACATAAACAACAGCAGCATAAGCATAGACAGGAGAGGAACTATCATGTACATGGACTCTGATATCCCAATTATGTTGAGCAAATCAAACATGGTAAGATTCATGAGCAACAGCCGCCTTGAGAAGGAGGTGGTCGTTGTTCTTGTTTCTGTTTCAAGATATTTCTCTTCCCTACATTGGATCCTTGCTCCAAAAGACTCGGAACATCCATAATCTGAAAGCGGTCCCAGAAAACCGTCACACCATAGCTCAATTCTCAAACATGAGCTTTAATGTTTTGGAACAAAACACTTTTGGTAATTGGTATAGCATTTCCCTGTCACTTGAGGGAAAGTAGTATGAATGAACCTTATAATAGCAAGAGAACTTTACCTTTAAAGCAAGCTCTTCAAAGCATTGTTCCACGTTTTCCCGAGTTTTTGCACTGCACTCAATAAACAGGCTGCCGAGTTCCTTTGCAAGTGCAAGTCCCTCTTCCCTACTCACAACCCTTTCAGACTCCTGGAATCAAACACCAGTGCAAAAAAAATAATAAAACCACCATTGTTTATCTGGACAATTATGAAATACTGAAGCATTCTCATCGATATGAAATACGGACTATATAAAATGTGGAGACGAGGACTTACAATGTCGACTTTATTTCCAACAAGCATCTTGACACAGTCTTGATTAGTGGAGTAGAGGTCCACCTCCTTGGCCCAAATATCAGACAAGTTCGTAAACGTGTCTCTCCTTGTGACATCATAAACTAACAATGTAGATGCCCAAAATATAAATAACTAGAGACAAATGAATTGGCTGGTTCAAATAAAGGCAATAGTATCAATATAACAAGATTATGTTCAATAGGAAGAAGTTTGAGATAGCTCAACTAAGTACAAGTGGATGAAGATTTGTACTTCATAAATCTATCTAGGAAGGCAGAAGAATTATGTAACTGGAAAACTAAACAGCGGTGCAACATGGAAGGAATAATCAGGTTCCCTTATGAGTGTAAAAAACAACATAAATAACATGAACTTACCTAGAATGATCCCTTGAGCACCTCTATAATAAGAATTTGTTAATGTTCTGAACCTCTCCTGTCCAGCTGCAGAAGAAAACAATGGTAAACCATTCATCCAAAAAAAGATTTTGAATATAAAAATCACTTAAATGAAGACAATATACATGCAACAAAATTGACATGGGAATTTTGTTGCACTCTTTCACACTGCATAACATTCTCCCGCCGCATAATCACAGTATTGATGATACAGAATTACATATTACATGCAACAACAAAAACACTTCTTGTGGTGACAGAAGTCACAAAACTTCATGAATATCATAACACTAATTAGTCCATAGTCCTTTTGATTCCATCGGCAAAATTTTAGTACTACTCAGCCAAATTTGAACAGTTACACAATTCCACAAAAAAACAATAGAGCAATGAGTGATCTAAAAGATAACCTAAAGTTTTGTCAATGCATAGTTAGTAAAAGTTCAAAAAGAGATGTAGGCTTCTAGCCATAGCTGCTTGCCTGTATCCCAAATTGTGAGTTTCAACCTCTTCTCTCCAACTGTAAGGGATTTGATTTTGAAATCCACTCCTGCGCATATCCAAGACCAAAAATTATGAACAAAATTGAGCATATTACAAATTTTAGAAAAGCAATCTGAGAAATCATATGAAAGCACTGAAACCATCATAAACTACTTTAAGTATATTTTTTATATTAGACTCAAACTCTGGACTAACGATGAATCTACGTACAAGTTAATCACTAAAATCTCAACCATAGATCCAAATGCTTCAGTACAAACTCTGCAGAAATTGAACCAATAAAAAATCCTCCAACAAGAAAAATGCAACAGGAATGACCTGAGCATCGATCGCTATAATTGAGTTGGCTAATTCGTCACTTGACAAGTTCAAACTTCAAATCACTATCGAATTTCACTGTATTTAATTTAATGCGCAGAAATCGAGGGAAATCAGGATATTCGGAAAATCACGGGAGCAGATAGAGAGTTTACCAATAGTGGGAGCGAGATCATCGACGGAGTTGGAAATGAAAGTGACGAGCAAGCTACTCTTGCCGACGGCAGAGTCTCCAATCAACAAGATCTTAAACGATAGATCGTAGCTCTGAGCTCCGTGATTGGAAGCGGAACCCATTTTCAAATCTGTTTCTCCTTACTTTTTATCTCCCACAACCCTTGTGTGAGGTGTTGTTGTCAGAGGGAAAGCGGAATGTGAGATATTTATGAGAACTGAAAAAGGCGAAAAAGTAAAGGAGAGAGAAAAAGAAGAAGAAAGTCACATAAAACGAAACGGTAGGGAAAGGGAAAGAAAAGAAAAGAAAAAGGATTACTTGTGATTTTTGAATGGGAGGGAAACGGCATGACGGAATTCGTTTCTTTTGTTTGAGTTTGCGTTCCGTTTGGATTTTCAGATTGTAGACGGATTCCTTGGGCGGAGAGCTCTACCACGCGCCTCAGGGGGAGCTACTGTAGCGCGTGGTGTCACACCTCTCTGACATATATCAGTGACTGTGAGTAAATGAGTGTGGGACTGTAGTTGCTAGTTACTGTATTGTGCGTTTTATCGAGATTGCTATTCGTACCCACGTATTCATGCTATTCGTACCCTCACTACGCGTACGCAATGCGTAGCCGTAATAAGAAGCTCATTTCGTTCAAAAATAAAGGAAAATGGTTACGACTACGCATGGCCGATGCGTAGTCCTACTACGCGTACGCGTAGTAGTCCGTAACATATATTCTCTTCGAAAAATGAAGGGAAACTTACTACGCCTACGCATTGCGTAGGCGTAGTAAAAAAAAAAAAAAATATGTGGTATGTATAGCATGTATATGGTGGTACGAATAGCAAGAACCGCGTTTTATGTTTAAGAAGTTCTTCGTTTCGATAACTACTCTAATTAGTTGAAGGTCCGTTTTTACACGTAATGACTAGCCTAAAATATTATCATATTTTTGTTATTTTTTGGTGGGATGTAATTTTTTTTATTATAATGTGACATCAATTTTGAAACTGATGTTAATTGATCACCCATAATTGATAGCAATTGATAATGATTACGAATAGACCCGATCATTTCAGGCAAGCGGCCGTCTATCCGAAAAACGAGCATGTACGCATGGCAATTCCCAATCTGGCCGGAAAAGCTTGTCTCATTTGGGCCGCTTGTCCATCCGATTTTAAAAAAATTTATATATAATTATAGAATTATGTATATTGTAATAAATTATTTAACATAATTATAATAAATGTATATGTATATTGCATAAAGTTTCATAAATATCTTATATTTTTATAAAATTTATATTATCAATAATCAAAATTAAAAAAATAAAGTTGTATGGTGGATATTCGGGCTGGTACAAAGACCACCCTAGACCCGGGTCCGACAAAACGAGATATCCGAGCCTAGATATGAAATGTTTATTCATGAATATTAACAATACCTCCGAGATATTTTACTAAATAAAGATAAGTTTCCTGTATATCATATATACAAAAAAACGTGTTTTGTGTATAAAAAGTAGAAGAAATTATTTCTCTAACCTGGAGTTTATAAGCCTGAATCTAAACCATAGCTTTTCTTCCATCGATTCAAAAAAGAAGGGAAAAATATTTATTTAAAAATATATATTTTTTGAAATTCTTTTACAATTTTTTTTTAAAAAAATGAATTGTAATGTCATCAACGATGCCAACTATGTTGTCATTAACGTACTGAAACAAACTGTATTTTCGCAATTGTACGGTCATCGACTATATTATTATCAATTGTACTGTCAACGATCATGTCATCGCAAATTGTATCATCATCAACTGCAGTGTCATCAAAGCACCGTCTTCAACTCAACTGCCAATAAATGTATCAATTGTAAAAACTGTAGTATTATCAAATGTATTGTCAACAACCACGGAAACCTATCTTTTCAAAAAGTCAGTAACTTTTTAATAAAAGTTATAAGAAAAAAAGTATTTTCAAAGGAAAAAAAAAAGAAAAGAAAGTAATTTATGGTTTCACCACATTGGTTATAAGACCTTCACTCCCATCCGATAGACAAATTGATTCTTATCATTTCTAAAAAATTATAATATATAAAACCTTATACCAAATTTTAGTACTTGAATTTCAATACCCCAAATGTAATACTTGAAATTCAATGTCAACTGAGTTGTATTGCCCAAAACATAATATCCAGAGCATACCTAAACATGTGTGTTAATTTGATTTAAAAAGTTAAGTGATAATTCACACTTCTTTAAATAACTTAATTGGCGTATGAGTGACCTTTAAAATAAAACTCGAAGAATTGGTGTTAATGATCACCATTCGGCATTCGCTCATAATTGTTTGTTGTCCCTATCACCCAAGAACAATAAATTGTCCATGCCTGGTCTACTCTCTCCGGACAGTTCATCTGCTATTATTAAACAAAGGGGCCCCAATTTTGTCAGTATTTCTCAAATGAGACTAAAAAAGACAGACGATGTGGGATTTTCATATTTGTTGATGTTGATAATACATTAACTGTGCGACATTTAGCAGTATTAGAAACAGACCTACAAAATTCTGCTTCCAGGAATGGGGGACATTTGCAAATTTAAAACCAGAAAATGCACATGCATTATGTATTTCGATTGATGGATTAGGATATAAGTTGACTTATTATATATAAATACATAAATTAGCCTGCATCCGGAAATTACCCTTGAGTTAGAAAACACTAAAAACCAGCTTCATCACCTCTCACTCTCGACGCCGAAACAAGACACTGAATGTGCAAATACTATGAATCGAGCCCACATATGAAACAATGTTAATAGAATTGACCATGTGAATCTGATAACATGTAGGGACTGAGAAGTAGGCAGAGCACCAATGATACAGTCGCATAAAAAAGCTGTTTGACAAAATCCAGCTAGAAGAACTTACATAGATTCATCGATAGCTAATGCAAAATCAGGCGGCAATCACTGGCCCATATTGTGCGGTGGTGGTGGGGGAATGTGTTGGCCAAGGAAGCCCTGTGGAGGTAGTGGTGGTGGAGCCATACCTGGGGTGAAATTTGCCATAGGACCACCACCCATTGGTGGAGGAGGCGGTGCGGGTGGGGCCCCAGAAGGCGGCATTGGCCTTGGCCCGTTACCCATTGAAGGTGGAGGAGGTGGTGGAATCATACCAGGTGGACGAATGCCTCCCTGTTGTGGAGGGGGCGGTGGTGGCAAGGTCCTTGGTGGGACTCCGGGAGCTGAAGGGTTGTTTGGCACTTGAGGTGGCTGTGGCTTGTTTGATTCCGGTGGCTTCGGTTTGAAATATAATTGCAGCTGCAAAAAACATCCAATTGAAGGAGAATCAAAGATTAAATGGTGTTCTTGTAGTGTTTTTAAACCCACATCTAAATCATGGAATGAGAACCAGAGACAAACCGTGAACATTTTGGAGTCAGGATCCCAATGCGAAAAGAATTTGGGTGTAGATTTATCAATTTCTGTGCTGGGAACCTGAAATCACAAAAATCATTGTTAGTGAATATAACATGTTTGTAACAGCTGATAGTAGAATGTGACAAATCTACTAAAAGGGTATTCACCTTAAAAGAAATTATCTCGTATGGCTCAGCATGAAATAGAAGGTACTGGAACTTCTTGTCATAGCCTTCAATTTTCTGTACTCAGTAAATATTAATCCAAAATACAGTTAGTATCACATACAAGGACATCGGGTAAAGAGCATATATATACAATCTTTTATCCAAGCTACCTGTTCGAAGGAAGACATAAAACGATGTCTAGGCTTTGTATTGTCCTCAATCTCAGGGTATTCTATCTGCTCATCAAACAAAATAAATTAGTACTAGCACAAGCTCATATACTACACAGTAGATAACTATTTAGCAACATGCACCTGAAAAAGAAGGGATCTCTGCTTTGTGTCTGCATCGTATTGCTTTGTCACACGGTAACCAGGCCTACCAATTTTTGCTGCAAGCAATGCAAAAGTAAAATTAAGGGTCTTTACTGAGAGAGCTTTTTTCACAGTTCAACATCCACATATAACCATACAGATCAAATGTGAAAAACAATATTGCAGAAGACTGCCATTAAAACATTTTCCTTGTTAACATGACAGGAAGATAGTAAGTAATACTCAACATAAACAAGGGAAAGACCTTCACAGAGGAATCAGTTCACCTAGATGAAAAGAAATAAAATATTTCTATTCCAGCTTAATCTCAGTATATGCTGCTGGACAACATTGATAGATTAGTAGGCACATTCAAGCCGTGGTGTTACATTATTGTCCATATAATTAAGAATTATAAGCATTACCACAACTAAAATGACTTGCACTTTTTTCATTCATCAACAGAAATATTTCCAAGCATATTCAGAGTCAACAGTATCCTCTTCAATCAAAATGTATTCAAATAGGACTCGGAAATCCCACATTATCGAGTTATTCACCCATCACTAATAAACAAGACAGCAAAAGATGAAATTACATCCTTCATTTTGACAAGGCAGGCTATTCCAAGTTCTAATCCTCCACATTCCAACTTCTCTCCGGCTGGTGTTGATCAGGCCCGTACATGTGCACGGAAGCTGATCCCCCTTCCCCCCTCCCCATTCTATCTGTCATATAAATAATTCTAAACACTCAAGAGAGTGGCCAGTT
This sequence comes from Fagopyrum esculentum, assembly GCA_033239045.1. NCBI lineage: Eukaryota > Viridiplantae > Streptophyta > Magnoliopsida > Caryophyllales > Polygonaceae > Fagopyrum > Fagopyrum esculentum. Next base: position 149,237,925 of record BSUD01000004.1, on the reverse strand, counting down.
GAAGAATAATGCGAATTCAAATAATCCACAGTTTTGTATGTTCTTATCTTTGCATTATTTCAGTTCTCTTGTATCAAAAGGATTGATTTGTGCAAGGCTTGCAAATTCACCAACTCAATTCTTATTATAGCTAATTGACCCTGTAGTATCTCCTAAAACGCTGGAAATTTACTCTTATTGTTCTCGATATCACATCAGAAAGCAATAGATTACACATGAACTAATATTTGGAGCTAACCAGATCTGCGAGGAAGGACTTTGATTTTATGAGGCTGAGGTTGAGCAGGAGCCTCCTTTGCCTCACGAGCAGCACGCTTAGCCAAATTAGTCTGATGCCTCTTTCCTTGTGTATGCGCCAAGTAGTTACCTTCGTTGTTGTGCAGAGTAAGACACAGCTTACACTCATAGCTAACAAAAAAGGACAATCGCAAACCCTAACTTAGCAACCAGGAAGTCGAATTGAACGGAGAAAACAGAAAATTCGTCAACGAGAAGTACAAAGAGATGAAGTACCTGCCAAGGTGATTGCGCATAAAATAGGGATCTTTCGCAAGATCGATGGTTTCGAGAGCGAGACGACGGAGACGCTCTCGGCGGTCAATAGCTTCATTCTGGGCGGTGGCGGCGCCACCGCTGCCTGGCTTGGAACCCCATTCTCTATCCATCTTTAATCTCTTCTCTCTCGCTTGCTTTAAGCCCTAATCGAAGAAGGCTCCTTAGAGCAGACCGAAGAAGAGTCTCAGTCGGTGAGTCTTAAGTCCAAGGCTCGGGGTATGGATTTGTTCGCAAACTTCGCCAAACTAAATTCGGGAATATTACGGAAAACACCCTATAGACAAGATTATTTTTGAATAAAATCATAGGAAATTGTGGTTTGGAATTTTCCGAATCTTGCCTACATGTTTTTTTAAGTTTGGATTGTGCCCTGTATTTTGGTGTTTTTCGAAAAATGTTAAATTCCGTTTAAATTGTATGGGGCTGTCAACTTAAAATAAATTTTTAAAAAGAGATATGTACAAAATATTTAGCATCCTTTATCATGTTTTTTTAAAAGGATTTTTTCTAATTAAAAAAAAAAAAATATTTTAGTTGACATCCCTTTACAATTTAAACGGAATTAGACATTTTTCGAAAATTAATAAAACACAAGAGCACCATCCGAACTAAAAAAATCCGGAAAACCCCAAACCACATGGGCACCTTCCGAAATTTCCCTAAAATCATTCATTACAATTACAAAGAGTGACGTTATTCGGCCAAAAAAAATCAAATAATCATGTGAGACACAAGTAAAATGAAAGGGCGTCAGTCGACATAACGCGAGTCCCCATAAGTAATACGGTCGCGCACCAACCGCCCCTCATTTTTCCGTTCAAGAGAGAGAGGCGTAAACCTGAAGAAAACCTCCGATTTGTGCTCAAAATCGAATACGATATGGATCGGCTCGAATATTGTAGATCCACAACTATCAGATGCAAACCGAAACCGAAAACGTCGATTGTCTCCATTGGAGGAGCGTTTTTAATATTTTTATACGGTTTTTCATTTGAAAATTACTAGATTAGGTTTGGATTGAATGAATCAGTTAGTTTATGGATAATCGAAATTGAAATTTTGTGAAACTTAGTGTTTTTCGAGTTTTTTTATACATATTAACCTCCCGCCATGAACGGCTTGTCAAGGATGACAACGATTTGGGGTGCGATACTGGTGCGTCCCTAAGCATGTGTATCACACGCGCTGCCATAATTCATTTTTTTTAGTTATTATTATTAATGTTGTTTTTGTCGTTATTATTATTATTATTATTATTATTACTAGTTTAGTGCCCGCACCTTGTGCGGGATTGTCTAAATAGAGATTATATTTTCACTATCATGCATAATATATTTTATATCAATTTATAGTAAAAATTATTTTTATTAATTAATATGACTAACATATGAGGATTAATTTTTTTTAAATAATTAAAATTCTATCACAAAAATTATTATTCGAGTATTATATTTATACCTTAATATATTATCACTTTTACTTATATTTAGATAGAGGAACAAATTTTGATTTAGTTTTAAATTAAACAAATGTGTCAAATCTTGTTAGAATATTTGCGTTAGATTTTCTCAACAAATCGAGTTAAAATATATCAGTTTGCTAGTTTTGATTGGTAAATAGGTAGATTTATTTATTTTTAATTATTTATTTTAATAAAATTGACGTGGCATGATGATTGTTTACAAATTCTAATAAAAAAATTTCTTAAAAAATAATCAATGGCAAATCTGTAAATACGTTGTGGCAAATCTGTAAATAAATTGGAAAAAAGCTGATGTGGACTGCCTTAAAGATTGACACGTGGACAAAATGGGTGCTGCTTTAGTAATATATATAGATTATTATTATTATTATTATTATTATTATTATTATTATTATTATTATTATTATAATAAAAACACATATTTTAACTTTGAAAAAACTCATATTGCGATTAGAAACATTAGAAATAAGAGTAGACGAAAGATTAGACATGTGACAACAATTGTTCGTCGAGTTGCCAAAGCACGAGTCATTATCGAGGAGGAGTCGCCTCCTCCTGCTTTCGTTGAGGTTGCTACGAGGAACCGGCGCCTCTTGTTCTCCTTGAGGCAACATCATCATATTATACTACATATTATCAAACGAAAGAGTCGGAAAATGATCCACATCTGGACGACACTCGACATGTTGAGCAACAATAAATAATTGTTTAGTAGAGGCAGACACTTGCCTCGTAAGAGCCTCAACATGACAACGCACAAATTTCCGAGGCAATTGAACCCCAACCTCATCTCGATCCTCCTCATGTCCTCATATCTCCGGCATGGGTGTTCTGGCTATCCCGGAGACGTTGACATATTATGTAGGGAACATAATGGCGTAATATGGGTCAGCAAGATATCATTTTCTTTTTTTCAAAAGTTTGATATTAAAACAATTTCTCTTTGTTTCTTTACGATAATGCCAATACTTGATATTAGCGTAGGATGATCCCATATGATCATGCCTCAAGGTCATGGAAAGACTTGATAAGATCAAAAAGTACGTGAGTGGACTCGAGATCTAAACGAGTCGTATTTATGGTTTGAATTTCTCAAATGCAGTGGCCTTACCGACTTAGAGGACCCTCATTTCTTTGGGTCGCTCTTTGATCACAACATTCGTCGAGAGATGACACCCGAGACTAACACATTTCACGTGTCACGGAAGAGATGAATATCAGATTATGGAGATTAAGAGAATTAGATTATGAGAATTTGTAATACTGCAAAACTTGGATTATAAGGATTATGAAAAGAGAAAACTACACAAAACGACCTTTAATAATCACTATCTTGTAAGGAACCACCCTTTATAAAAAATTTAGCATAAAACCACCCATAATATTCATCTATGTTCAATAAACCACCCTTATAATATTTGTTTACATAAAACCAGCCTTAATTTTTAAACGTTTGCAATTAACCACCCTATATTACTTAAAATTAAATCAAATAATTTAAAATTGAAGCATAGACAAGATATATTTACATTATTAATATTAATATCATTAATAGTTTCAATAATCTGGCTAAATATTACAATTTACAATAGAAAATAATCAAAAATAATTATATAAGTTATTACCTATATAGAAAAAAAATTTTATTTTTAAAAATTATTAAAAATGAATTATTGAGGCTAAACACAAAGCTAGAAAAAGCCTAGTAAACCAAATTGTTTCAAAATGGGTTACAAAATAGTAATGAAAATTTTAAAATAAAAAGGTTTTAAACTATTGAAAATTTGAAATTAATTATGATATTAATATTAATTTAATATAATAATAAAAATGTACCTTATCAATGCTTCAATTTTTTAATTATTTGATGTAATTTAAAACAATATAGGGTGGTTAGTTGCAAACCCGTAAAGTTAAAGGTGGTTTTATTGCTAGTTAAGGGGATAACTTAACGTTTATCAATTCGATCAATCGAATTTGGAAACCGCCATGAGAACTCGATATGATTATTAATGACATCTCAATTATTATTGCTAGTTTCCAAAGCTCCACCGCTCATCATATCTTTAGGGAGATTAACACGGTCGCGGACAAGATTGCTTTGCACGGGCACGCTGAAGAGCTGGAAGTAGAGGCAATCCCAGAAGACGTTCAAAACCTCATCTGAAAGGATGTTTTAGGACGATCGGTTTTTAGAAACTGATCCTTTTTAGTTGTTTACCGATGTATAAAAAAAAAGAAGAAGGTGGTTTTATGTCAAACAGTTTATAAGGGGTGGTTTATTACAAATATATGAATTAAGGGTGATTTTATGCTAAAAAATTTATAAAGGGTGGTTATTTGCAAAAGAGTGATTACTAAGGGTGATTTTGTGTAGTTTACTCTTGTGAAAATTATTGAGGCTAAAATCTCACTTTTACCCCTCTTTTTTTTTCCATCTCTTTCATCTAGGAAAATTTAACACGTACTTTTTTGTAATTTTACCAAACCCTCGTTCACTTGGTTCCATATTCATGATCTTACACAATTTCATCCCCTTACTTATCTATATAATTCTCTTCATCCTCATATACGTAACCTCATAATCTTACGTTACCAAACTGACCCATAATCTTCATTTCATCTCCATAATCTCCACTCACCAAACAGGCCCCATATAAGTTGTCGGTCTCTCAATTTGTTCCCATTCTACTGTAACCGAATATGATACACATTATATTAACCCAAAATAGGAATACTTAAATGGAAATAAAGATGAAGCAGAACCGGAATGTATCACATTCTACACTAGACAATGACATGAAAAATATACAACAAACAACAATCTCAGTAAGGCTAGCGCCTTGTTCAATAAATTTACATTCACGTCCCTCTTGCGTATTACAGCCGCAGAAATCTGCTAGGACTGGCATTACTAAAATGGCTTGCTTTCTTTGACCTAAATTTACTTGACTGTTTCAACTGGCAGCTGCATTCCCTGGGAAAACCTTCCTTATGAACTGTAAGAACCGCTGTGAGTAAAATGTAGGGTCCACCACTGATATCGACACGGAATCAAATTGAATCGACTTGTAAGCATGCTCTATCTTCTTGGTCATGTTGTATGACTGCAGTATGTCAATGATTCCCAAGTATAAGACAACGTCGTATGCCTCATGGAATCCGGTTTCTGTGTTTTCAGGGGCATGCTCTGCTCTTGCCGGCATGTTAACTCCAAGTTGGATTTGAAGCCTATACCATTCAAATGAAAGTACTTTAACAAAAATGACAGTATGTTTTTGTAAATTTAATTTGACAGTATACTCAACTTTCAGCAAATACTTTGGGCTGGTTTGAATTTAAAATGCAAACTTTTTTTTTAATCATTATATAGTTTTGCGTTATAGATATTATAATTATAATGTCTATAACGTAAGGTGACAAGGCCTGATCTACTGATATGGAAACCTTAAAATGTAAATTTAATTTGACAGTATACTTAAAGTTCAGCGCCAATACTCTGGGCAGGTTTGAATTTTAAATGCAAACTTCTTTTTTAATCATTATATAGATTTGCGTTATAGATATTATAATTATCATGTTTATAACGTAAGGTGACAAGGCCTGATGTACTGATATGGAAACCTTAAAATGTAAATTCATCTTTATGGTAAAGCCAAAAGATAGGAAACCAGGATAAGATTGATAGGAGATACCTTGCTGTACCAGGAAGGAGAAGGTCAACTTCTTCAGCTCCTGCAGCGGATGATGTTTTTAATCGGCTACCTCTTATGTGAGGACCCACAACGACACTTCCATCATCTGCTCCGCGAGGGACCAGAACAAGGCTTTCTGGGTAACGGGAAATGTCATCCTCAAGAACATCTGCCATGAAATAATCTGTAATCAATACCTAGTACCTGTAGGATTAATATAAAACCAAACAGCCTACACGACTTTAAGTACTTCATGCTCAGAGCAACAAGCTCGGAATCCCCAGGAATTTTATTTCTCTTTCTTCTGTCATGTATATGCATTTCGTTTCAAATTCTAGATGTCCATGGTTACATAAAAGCTAGAACACAAACAACTTTGTTGGTTATTTTTGCATGTCATATCTCCGAGTAACCATGACATTCTAACCGCATATACCTTCTTCTGCAAGAACTCCTAATCCGTCTGTAAGAACACCATTGTTGCGGGATATGAAAGGTTGAAGGTGTTGAGGAGCACGATAATGAACCCCTAGTAAAAGGCTGTAATCCATAATATGTTGATACTCCAAAAACTTGCTGTCAATCTCGATTTGTCTGCAAAAGAAGATTGAACCTGCTCAGACCTTTCAGCATCTCCTTTTGCCTTGATTACCTCAAAAAGTAATGAACGGTAAACAACATCAAACTTGTATGAAATTCATTCCTGATAAGGAATGACTTATGCATGCTTACTGCAAGAGATGCATAATTATGCATTTTCATTTTTGTTAATAGAGATGAAGCTCTGTAGACAACACCAGTATGCTCAGAGAAGGTCTCAGCATTTTGGTATGGAAGCACTTCTCAGTGAAAAACAAGTGGTGAATTCCTGATCAAATTAAGAGATCAACGAATAGAATATAGGGTTGCTTACTCCAACAGAGCCTCCTGCCAAGAAGGCTCCAAGTAGAAACAGTAATTAAGATCTAGGTCTTTAAGGATTGTGCTTTCATCAATTTCTACTTTATTTGCGGAGCGACCAAGTGAAGAGCCTTTCAAGTCGAATCTTCTGTGGATCCTCAGCTCAGTGCAGAACATATTTCCCATCACCACAAAGCGAAACTGCAAAGTAAGATTCGTTTAAGATTGTCATAGTCCATTACATAAATTGTATAATTGCGCATCAATATCAGAAGAATCAAAGAAATATAATCAATGGATACAAATGATGGATACTGTAGCTACATAGGAAAAAAAATTCAGAACCATAACGGATTTGACATCAAACTACCTTTTGCCCACTTGATGGAATGATTCTGTGAAGACCAAAAAACTTAGTTATGAGTGTATTCTCATAATTAGACACATGGCTATAATAATCTGGAAGCATTCGCAAGAGAACCTGCAAAAAGTAGAAACAAAGTTTTTCATCCCTTATTTTAAAGATGCAAAATAAGAAAGCACAAATGTTACTCACCAAATCGACAAAGCTAAGTTAATAGAAAGAGAACAAACCTTTACTTCAGATTTTCTGAGAGTCTTTATCATAAAACGGTCATCTTGAGACAGGAAAAAAACACTTCCGCTTTTGCCTGGTGATGATAATTCCCTCAAAGTATCATTTCCACATATAGACATCATGTAATCAGCAGCATCAATTTTGAACATCTCCCTCAGATTCCTTCAAGACGAAAATAGCAGCAATCTCAACTTTAAAATCTCTATCTTCAAAATTGATAAAGCACAAGAAGAACTAATACACTTGTTAATATAGCTGAAGTGCAGCAGTATGGTTGTCATATTTGCAAGAAGATCATATCCCAACAGAAAAGCAAAAGAAGAGCACTCAAAAGAAGAGCACTGGTCCTGTTTAATTATTTTACAAGTAATATTCGGCATCTAGGCTGCTAAGAATATACATACATATATATATGCTGCATTTGGAAACAAACGCTCAAACCACAACTGCATGCAAACTAGAAAACCACCAACCTGAAAACCATTGGACAATAATCTTTCCACTTGAAATCCTCAGACTTATGAGGTGGCGTCAATTGGGACCCATCTTTTGGAAAGTTCATCCAAAAACTGGCCTGAGGACCAAAATCTGATCCTCGCACGTCTCGCTTTTGTATGGGCGTAATCTTCCCCACAGTGTATCTGACCAAGATCTAGTGCACATTTAGTATCTGTACCCAGCAGGCACAATGATAATAAACAAAAGAAGCAATATCTGAACAGCAGTGTGCTAGTAATACAGTCTGAAATTATTATGTTACTTTCTCAATCAATCATGTGATAATTGATGAATGAAGGTCCTAGTACTGAAAACCTTGGATGATTGGATGAATCAAAGAGCAGTCATTTTCTATGAAACATACTAAACTCATCGCTCCACAGAAAGAAAGGGGATTTACAAATAAACACAAGAGAAGTCTATAAAAAGCTGGCAGGGTATTTAAAGGAAGCAATTCAAATTTTCAATTCTAGGAAAGGCGTGAAGATGTTTGTACCTGATTCCAAGCTGCAAACTCAGCATTAAATCATAACTGCGATGACCTTTAATAATTACTTCACCTGGCCTTTTTACTTCCTTTGCTAGTTTCCTCTGCCACCGTCTAGGTTTCCTTGGTGTGAAGTTGTTGTTTATTACAACCTCATTGATCAGAACACCTTGCATATATTCCCTTTCCAGGATTGGCATGCTTTCGTCTTCTTTATTTCCAGAGAAAGATTCAGATAATCCCAATGATGAAGCATGTCCGATCGCCTTCTCAATGGATACTTCAAGGCTCCGATGCCTGCCGAGAGAAACGTTTTTGTTATCAGATGAACGGCGACGAGATCCGTGATGACTACCTCCAACTTTGATATTCCCCATGTCCACTGAAGAGGCATGATGAATGTGAGACACTTTGTTCTGCTTTCTCAAATCGGGCAACAATCCTCGTTTTCTCAAGGCATTAAGGGACAGTTCTTGTACAGCTGGAAGCTTGGAGCGGTTAGGATAAAATGATCCTTTCCCATCTTTTAGACCGCGGGTCCATGTTCCTATGTAGCAACTGCCATTACTCCATGTATACACTCCAAAGCCATGCATCAATCCATTTAACCATCTACCTTCGAAAACATCCCCATTGGTCCATGTAAGTGTTCCACATCCTGACATTTTACCTCCTTTCATATCTCCAACATAAACATTCCCATTGGCCCATGAATACTTTCCAGACCCTTCTGGTGTTCCTTGGATCCAAGATCCTTCAAAGATATCTCCATTGACATATTCTTGATATCCCAATCCATGTTTAAGACTCAATCTCCATCTTCCTTCGTACATCATATGGCCTAATGTATATGTTCCCTCACCATGCATATAACCTCCTGAAAACTCACCCTCGTAAACTGCTCCGGACGGAAATTGTAGCTTCCCATGTCCATGTCTCATCCCTCTTTTCCACTCACCTTCATAAAAACAACCGTCCGACCAGACATACTTGCCAGATCCCTCAGGCGTCTGTCCGAGATGTGATCCGGAATACGTTTCCCCGTTAGGAAGTAACATCTCGGTAACTCTGAAACTTGCAGCTGCAGATGATGCGCGTGTGACCTCACCATACTCTTTCTCATGAAAGAAAACATCTAGAGACCTAGTTCTCTCAGCAGATAACAGCACTCCATCCCCATTTTCAACAAGAGCCACAGGGCCAGACATGCATACTGACACAGATATCTCAGTTCTCTATAGCAACATCTCAGTTTCGTAAGTTTTAGGAACTGTTAAGTATCCAAGGCAAACCAAATTATACATAACATCAGCACTTTGCCAAAATCAATCACAAATTGGAATAAAGTCTAACAAGAAAAGCCAAACATGTAGACATAAATCCAGCGCAACAAGAGCCACATATACTAAAAAAAGAATCTGAAAAGTCTCAGCAAGGATTAAAATATCTTAAAAAAGGCTAGCACTAGAATTTGGGCAATTGGTCAAAAGCTCACGGAAGCTCATGGACGGCTTTAGGATGATCAAGGAACAGATGCTACCTACTTTGTATTGCACATCAATTGAAAGCCATTCATGAAACACTTGTTGCAAAATATGATAATAATAGAATAAGGTAGAAAGTCTGTAAAAGTACAAAACGCCAAAAAGCGACAAGTTGAAGAGAGGATGGATTCAACTTTCAAGCACTAAACTAGTGGAACAGAAGGCATTTTTTTTCGAGTTGGTACCGACACCATGTCCACTTAGAACAATCAAAGATAAACATGATATGATATTCAAACATCCACTTAGAAAAATGAGCATTGGAGCTTCTAATTTCACAAGAGATAAATAGATTAAGCACTAATATCAGATCTCAGACAACAAGATCGATTTACCTAAAACAAAGCACTCATTCGCATTTAGAAATTCGAACTTAACAACAATGGATGCACACTTATCAAGCTCCTTGGATTTCAACATGAATAGAAAAAGGCGATAATATAGAAGGTAGAGAGAAAGGATACCTTTACGTTTAGAAGAATATACGCTTTTTGTTAATTTGCAGAAACCGTAAAGTTCGTTAAGGATTCAAAGGGAGAGATGCTGTAAAGAAAAAGGTGGTCGAAACGAAATTGCAGAAAAGGAAATCAGGGTTTCCAGAGGAGGAAGGCGACTCGGAGACGACCGGTTTCTACTTTTTGGTGATGTGTGTTAATTCTGACGATTAAACAGTGAAATATTGTTCCTAATCTAAGCAGCAGAAGCTGGAAGCTGGTGGGGGTGGCTTTGAAATGACGGAACTGTCCCCCCGAAACTCATTGCTTATCACATTAATGGCGTAATTAGCTATTTAGCTGCCATTAATTTTTCAAAGGGTTAGGAATATACATGAAATATCTTTAAAAAGTTGCGGAAAATAGCCCAAACTTTATAATTTTAAAACTTAACCCCACTTATGAAGTGACTTGGTTGAAATCACTATTTTAAAGACTATTATAAAGTAATTTCACTTATGAAGTGACTTGAAAATAGCCCAAACTTACAAAGGACTAGGAATATACATGAAATACCTTTGGAAAGTTGCAAAAAATAGCCCAAACTAAGATTTTAAAACACTCGCACTTATGAAATGACTTGAAATCACTATTCTAAAATGATGGTTGTGGGTGTTTTTAGCGTTAATAGTCACTCGTTAGTACCATAAATGACTTATCAAGTTATTCATGGATAACGACTTTATATTAGTGATTGTAATTACCGTATAGTTCAATCATATTATCTTTTATAACAAAATTCTCCAAAAATATCAAAATATGAATATGCATTTTTATCATAAACTTTTATGAAAATTTCGTTTGAAAGTATAAAATGACAATAAAAGAAAACTACTCGATCTTAATTGGAATTATGTGTAGAAAATGTATGACTTTGACACGGTTTTCTTCTGATATTCTATATAATTACTTTGAAATCCACCCCAAGTTTGTGAATTTTGAAAACATCATCCCAAAAATTTACAATTTTCTTAAAATGTACACGTACTATTGAAAACTCCAGTTTTGGCCGACAGGGCCTATATAAACATACCATATAAAACATTGCCCAAAACCTCGATTTTGTTACTAAACAAAACAATGCACGACTTTTTTTTTTTAAGGAATGCACAACTTACAACCAAAGGTCCTTGAACCCAAAGAAATGCGTGTCAAACGCGTTACATAGATTTGGATAGAGGGAATATAAATTTGAACACAAAAATTTAGGGGTAATTTACTAAATGGTTATGTTACGAGTATTCTGAATAGAGTAATATTGTTAAGAGGTCTAGCTATGCATTTTACCAAAAAAGAATCTCCCTCAACCAAAGTCAAAGTACGTGTCAAACGCGTTATATCTCCAAAAAATTGCCCTAAAAAAAGAAAACTCAATATCACTACTGAATACCATACAAATCCTGATTTTTCATAAAATCTCTCACCACATACCACAATTGGATTGCAATATATCATAGCCCATGTATGAGTTTTTTTGTTACATCATGGCCTTTGGAGTGTAGATCTAGAAAATGGAATAGAAAATTTACGATAAGAAAGTTTAGAGAATGGGTGCTCTCTGCAGTTTTCCGTTCAAGAGCTTTTTCTTCCCCGTACAAGAGCCTTGTAAGGGGAGAATCAGTCCCATCTTTTCCAGATACAGTTTGTTGGCGGATTCTTTGGGATTCTCTACTATCGATTGTGTTTGAAAGAAGTCGGTACCGCTCGTTGTGGACAGCAGAGGGATGGTACTTTCGTATGTCCTTTGGTTTCTATCTTTTCTCCAGCTTAGGGATTTCTCATCGTTGGGGCTTTATATTGAATTTGGTGTCTCTTCTCAAACTTATCATCTTAATCCCTCACCGATTTTCTGCTAAGTGCTCATTGACATGCAGTGTGTCTCTTCGAGGCTACTATCTTTTTTTATTTATCTCAATTGTTTTCAAACGTATTAGTCATATGACTTCCTCTCCCTCCCCTTTTCTTGAGAAATTATGGTCTTCTATTGACAACAATATTGTTGATAGGGGTGGTGCTTCACCTCTGAATGTTAAAAATAAAAATGCCAAGGCCTTAAAGCAATCTCAATCAAAGTTCAAACAAACTGACCAAGGACCACCTCCCACCCCTCTGATGTTAAATAAACAAGTAAGACTCTACCAAGACTACCCTTGATACGGTAGAAAAGACGACTTCGGGAAGAAAAAACTAATGGATAAAACATCTTATATTCAACAACTTGCTAAGGTTAGAAGTGATGTCCTTAAGACTAGAGAATCCTCCTTGTTGGGTAGAATTTTCGGAGACCTATAAATCTTTCAAAGGAATCAAACTGATAAAAAATGGAGATTTATCCATGGTGAGGTCCAATTTATCCCAAAGGGAAACAAGTGGTTTGAGTTGAGATTTGTAAAACCTATTGTTCCACTTGATTATTGAATGTTCTTTTAATAAACAAATTATCGTCGGAATTGATAGGTCGATTTTGATCGAACTTAACAACATTAACCTTGTTAATAAAAAACTTATTATGAAACATTTTCTTTTGAATCACGCACTCAAAATTTATCCATAATTCAAAGTATTGGTATATATTGTAGAGACATGAATGATTTGTCGATGTACTTACAAATCATGAGGACCATTTCCTGGTAGAAGCTCACTCTTCTTCTCGTTCTTCCCATCGGGCTTATCCTTGTTGATGATGGGCTTGTAAAAGCAAATACTTGCAGTAGAGGTGATCCTCCATCAACGACGTCCAATAAGAGTAATCAAAATGTCGTAAGTTTGCCATTCTGAATGACAATAGTTTTCATCTTTGCCAATACAAGTTGAAACCGATTGGACTAGCCTTGTTGTGATACTAATTGTTGCAATATTTGTCACTTTTGTGTTCAAAGGACGAAAATAAATAAATAGTACGTCAAAGATTTATAGAAAATAGACTCACTCATAATTATGCGATAAATTAATTACACAATCTACGGTGTTTCCTTAGAGCATCCATATTGGTTAATTTTAGCCATGTCGTTAGCTCCGACTAGAAAAGAGGTAATCCAATGTTGCTACAATCAAGAAAATTTAATCTTATATAAGACCAATCTTAATTTATCTGCATCCCAAGATAACTTTTAAGTTTCTTAAGTTACTTTTTTAATTATTTCTTACCTCTACATCCTCCGTCCAAAACTTTGTTATAGTTTCTTTACTTACTTTTTCTTACACCATACCATTAAATTATATGATCTATATTTATTTATTTGTTAAATTCCAATTATTATTGAATTATTAATAAAATAATTGATATATATATATATAATTATTTATAAGCTTCTATGATAATTTTCTTATAAACTTTTTATTGTTATTTTAGTTTTCGAGATTATTCTTTAACTTATGAAATACATTTTGTGAGTGATTTTAAATTTAAAATTTGATTTAAGAAATTATATTTCTGCTTATGGAAAAAATAATTGCTAAGTTTGGTAAGTAGACCTTTTTGAGATTCATATGTACTAGCTAGGCCTATAACATTTTTAATAATTAAGCAAATGTACCCTTCTTTTTTTTTTAACTATTCAAACCCTTTAGCTCTCCTCCGTCGCTAGTCTTCTAAGGTGCCCCTCCGTCATTGTTGAATCCACCCCCTTACCCACTCCAACCTCATCCACCGTCTCTCTCCACTCAGTCCTTTTCACCATAACCTTCACCTCCTGTGCCGGAATCTCTACCTTCATCGTTGTCCTAGACGAGGCCACTCCATCACCGATCCTATCTTCTTCCGGCGAGATCTTCACCACCGCCACCCTCAGCAAAGACGTCGAGCTCCTCGATGGCGATTTTCTTTCTCGGATCTACGAGAACGAAGAGCGAGTTAGGGTTTGGTCCCGCTCACCGCGTCGCCCCACTACGCCCACTAGCTCTCAACTCTTCTCGGATCTGCGAGAACGAAGAGTTGTATGGATGTACATATATTTGTTGGTGTATTGGTTGTACACGATGAACTTGATTTTTACTATGAACGTAATGTTGATTCCCCAATCATTTTCAAATCAAAATAATGTGTAACCCTTTTAACTCCTTAATTTGACATCTATAATCAACAAAATTAGCAGTATATTAATATCTGCAAGCTCATATTAATTCTCAAAGAGACAAAAGTTCAGTTAACTTGCGGAGGAGTATCACATCTAATAGACAAAATTTTGGTATGAAAATTTCGGTATGAATTTCAAACCAGAAAATTATGGTATGAAATTTCTGGTATGAATTTCATAATAGAAACCCGTATAAAAAAAAAAAATGGAGAATTTTTTTTTTTCCAGGTATGAATTTTCTAGTATAAATTTTATACGAGAAGTTCATATATCCCTCGCTCAATGAGAAAATGGGTCAGATCAATAAATAAATAAATAAAAAAGGGCAAAAAAAAGTCCAAAACAAAATAAAAAAAAGAAGAAGCTAGAGTTCCTTTTACGTAACAAACCCAACAACAAATTCATGTTGTTTCTTTTTTTTTTAATAGAGGGGTTAATAATATTCACCTATCATTAATAAAAGTAATAAAAATTAATAGGGTATAGAAAACTAAAACAAATAGAAAATGAAACATTTGACCAAATTCTTTCAAAAATAATCTTCCTAAATATATTGATCAAAACAAGTTTCCATCAAACTATTCCTATTAGAAAACAACCTTCCTAAAAGTTTGAGAAAATAGAAATTCTTTATTAATTTTTGGTATTTTTGTTCTTCTATGAACATATTTCCTACTTTATTCGAATTTTGAAAACAAGATTAATAAAAGGATTGTAAAAAATAAATTTATATTGTTATTAATACTATCATAATCTGATTATATATAGTAGTATTATAATTATATATATTGTATTATAATCTCAACCAAATAGAAACATACTCAATAAATTAAAACTTTAAATATTAATTATAATCACTATTAGTGTCTATTGATAGATAAAAATATTTTATAATTTTATATGAAAAATATTTGAATTTTATGCATATATTTATATATTTTATGTATTGAAATTATTTATCTAATACTTAAACTAGAAATAATTTGTGAAACAAATCTTACTTTGCAATATATATGGACAAAAAGAAGAAAAAATTTCCCAATCCTTCCTTGATTATGTTTGCGGATACAATTTCTCTCCACTTATTGCCTATATTCTATAACCCATTCTAACTTAATTTTTATTTTTTTGTTATTAAAAAGTCAAAAATACTCTCTCAGTATCTATAATAAAAAGATTGGGAGAATTTGATATACTAGGCCTTTTTGAGAATATGATTTAGTAAATGTACCCCATAATTTTTTACCAATTTCATTTAATTGTAGGTAAAACTAATTAACCTTTCTATTTAAAAAAAGAATGTTTGTTATTAGTTATTTGTTATTTAAGTGTAAATTTTAATTTTTAATTATTGAATTTATTTTTTATTATTTTTTTGTCTTTTTATATTTTTATTATTTTTTTATTTTCTGGAATAAATTTATCTTAGCAGAAAATTTTCATACCAGAAATTTTATTATACCTTTTATCATACCGGAATTTTAATCATACCAGAATTTTTATCATACCAGAAATTTATCATACCAGAATTTCATCATACCAGAAAATTTTTCATACCAGAATTTTTATCATACCGGAAATTTATCATACCAGAAATTTTATCATACCAGAAATTTTTTCATACCTTAAGTTTTTTTGTTGCCTTTTTTTTATTTTTTATAATTTTTTGGTATGAGTTTCTAGTATGAAATTCATAACAGAAACTCATACCAGATTTTTTTTTGTTTTCTTTTTGTCTTTTTTTATTTTTTATTTTTTATAACTTACATACCGAAAATTCACATACCGGATTCACATACCAGAAGTTAAAAAAATATAAAATAGAAAATTTAGCATTGACACCATTAGTACTACTGTCTTCCTTCTTTCTCTTGTCTTCTTCTTGCTTCTTTTGGTCTTTTTTGACACCATTGGTCACAAATATCATACCAAATATGACACCATTGGTCACAAATATCATACCAGAAGAGTACCATTGCAATAAACGTAGGCAGCATTGGAGGAAGCTTCTAAGTCTATATACACTTTCAGATATTGACATTAATGGTAAGCCAGTCAAGATAACAAAGCATGACATGATTTATGCAAAGCCAAATGTATACTGCAACTAGTAAATTGGGGGGCAAAACAGACTCCCAAATTTCAAGTTAACTTCTAGAATATCAAAAATGAGTTTTCTATTCTCCCTAAGCAATCCAATCATTTCTGCAAACAAATTTTACATTTTCTCCTAACGAGTTGCCACAAGCTTTATTATTACCAAAAACTAAACACTAAACAAGGACAAGCAAAAGGGAATGTGGTAAACCATCAAGTGTCTTCCCGTCGTTCATAGTTTTTTTACTATGTCTTCAAGTTCAAGTGCCTCAGAGACATATGTTAGATACTCGCTGAAAAGAAAGAGCAAATTGATGAAATCAGCACAAAAAGCTAAAAGAAAGTAGGAATTTAGAATAGCCGTTTTACATGAATAATGACAACGAAGATACCCAATATTAATATTGTGCAAATTACTCAGAAGGTAGACAACTTCAAACTCAATAATTACATCTAAAAGGTAACAGGGGCACTCTCAACTACAATGAAGGCTTATTATGAGATGCGTACACTTATGTACAAGTATACCAAAGCTTGATATATAAGGGTGCAATATGCAGTAATTTAGAAGTGGTCATTAATATAAGCATTATCATTCTCATGTCAGCATACCTTTTGTAGCAGTAATACTCTTCTCAAGCAACTCTAAGTTGATGCCTTAGAGCATCCATAGATTTCTCATGAGTATCATAGTCTATGTCATTTTCCCCGAGACGCCCTCCTTGTGGCTTAAAGGAAGGATCCTCCTTTAGCTAAGGTATTCAGTCAGATTCAGCAAGTAGTGAGTGTCTACGTCTGCTCCAAATCCGACGGTGGATACACAGCGGCACCTAAGAAAGTTCACAAAAGGATCATCCAGAAGGCCACAAGCGACATCTCGTCGACGTTTGGCCAATTCCAACCACTGATGTCGGATTCCATGGTTTTCACCGAGCACGAAGACGAATTTCACGACGGAGAAGAAGTAGACGGAAAAGCCGAGGATTTCATCTACAGATCTAGACAGAAAAATCAATCAGATCTCTGGATATTTTGTATTAAAACAAGTAGACATTTCAAGGGACGAACTAGACAGAAAAATCAATCAGATCTACAGATCTAGACACAAATATCATACCAGAGATTTTTGAGGACTGGGACACCGTTTTCCTGGACGAAATGATACAAGCCGAAGAGCTCGCTCTCTCTTCCACCAACCCCACGCAGTTTCGCAAACCCCGAGCCACCAGCAACCTCTTGCGCCGCTAAAGCGCTTTGTCTCTCACCCTCCTAGCTTGGTTGTGGAAGGAAAGAAGACTGGCGGTGGCGAGGAGAGGCTTCAATCTCCCGCTAGGGCTTCCCGGTGGAAGCAAAGGCAGAAGGCGGCAAGGGAAAAGCTGCTACCTCCGGCAACAGAGAGCCTCTATATCTAGACATGTGAGAAGAGCGAAAGAGAGAAGCGGCTATTTCAATTTAGGGTTGAGAGTAAAAATTAGAGGGAGGGGGCTAGATTAAAATAAAAAAAAAGCCTAGTTACTAAAATTGCCCAAAAAGCTTTTAAGTCTAATCTTAAATGGACTCCACTATAAAACATCTCTAATTTTTGCTCAAATTAATAATAACTCAATTAAATATTTTAGAAAATTATATTTGAAAAAAATAAAATTATTATGATGTATATAATAATTTTTTTTATCCTTGATGGGGGTAAAAAATAAAGGACAATCTAGGCCTTTTTGAAAAACTATAGTAGTAACTAGACTTTTTAATGTTTCAATTAAGTAAATATACCCCAACCTTTTGTATTTATTTTCAAACTCTACACACTCTTCTCTCAAGGGGTACATTTACTAAACACAAAACTAGAAAAAGCCTAGTAAACCACATTGTTTCAAAAATAAATAGTGTTTTAAGATGACGTGAAAGAAAAAATATTGAAAGAATTGGGTGAAGTAAACTCTTTTTTATGAGTTACCTCTCTATTTTTTTTACCACCTTTATTAATGTTAGGTAAAAATAATTAGTCCGTTTTTAGCCCTCTCTATTAAAAAAGAAGAAGAAACAAGCAGATATAGAAAGAAAATATAGGGATAGAGTACAAATTAGTGTTTTAAGATATTTTGTTGTTATTTTTTATCGTTACTGGTGTCTGATATGAGTTTCTAGTAATGTGTTTTCGGTATGAGTTTTTGGTATGAGTATGATTTCTGGTTGAGTTTTTTGTATGAGTTTCTGGTATGAGTCTGATATGGTTTATGGTATGAATTTGATATGAGTTTCTAGTATGATTTGTTGATGTGTTTTTGATATTAGTTTATGATATGGTTTCTGGTTAAATTTCGGGTTTAGTTTTGGGTATGGTTTTTGGTTGAGTCTCTTGTATGAGTCTCTGGTATGATTTTTGGTATGAGTTTCTGGTATGAGTTTGGTATGATTTTTTGTGTAAGTTTCTAGTATGAGTCTGATATGTTTTCTAGTATGATTTCTTGTATGAGTTTCTAGTATGGTTTCTGGTATGAGTTTTTGGTATGAGTCTGGTGTGCCAAGTTTGGAGGTAATGCCGACGTCGGAGACGTTAATGGCGACATGGCCAGTGCGGGTGAATCCAAACTTCTCGAAGAGGATCATGGAGCGGTAGTCGGAGGTGATTTGGAGCGTCTTGATCTCAGCCGTAGAGGATGCTATAAAAAGGAAGGGGGTGAGGATTAGGATCTGGATCTTTGCCATTTTTAGGTGTCGGTGGTTGTGCACTAGAGGAAAATAGAGGGTAGATAGAACGAAAGAGGAGAAAATAGGTGAAAGATTTTTAGGCGCCGGTGGATCTGTGCAGGAGGAAAACAGAGGGGAGATAGAATGAAAGAGGAAATAGATGAGTTTTGTTTTGGAATATAGAATGTAGAGAGATCTAGTGGGTGACATGAAAAGTGAGAGAGAAGAGAACTTTGAACAGTAAAAAAATTTATGTATATATTTACTAAATGTGTTTATTATATGAGTGATTTTAATAGGGTAGATATGAAAAAGATCTAGTTAATAAATTTGATCAAAAATATATTTTAAAAAATATTAAAATCAATCTTTTATATATGTGAAATGTCGGTGGGCAGAGGGCCACTTCAACTGCCCTTCACCCTCTTCAAAGAAAATATTAATTACCAATTGATGGACAAATCTAGATTAGTCAATAAGCTAATTTTCTGAATGATTTTCCTTATTCACATTCTACTAAAGCTGTCTTATCTTTTTCGATTCCAAAAGCAAATTCATCAATTCGACCAGCCCATTAACTTCAGGCCAAGTCTAAATTATAATTGGGCTTAACAATTAAAACCAATCCCATCCAAAAAAATTATGTTGATCCAAAAAGCCTGAAATTTTAATACATGTTTTGATTCGGTTTGAATTCTATCGTATCTGGAAGATTTTTTTTAATCAGGATTTTAGGCCTTTGGATATCTGGATATCGAACGGATATTCGAAGGATGAACAGATATCCGGATCACCGGATAATCGGATAGTCCCGAGTCACCGGATAACCACGAATCACTATATATTCCAGGATATTCGGTTTTTTATCCATGTAAGATAATTGTACTGTAGTACTAAGTGGACCACAGCCTAATATAAACGTGATAAAATTTTGACTATCAATTATCCACGACAAATTTTCATTTTACAAATTAAGGCTGAATAACTAATTAGTTAGGCGACTATCTTGGCCCTGTTAGACATGTCAAATTGCGTCTTCTATCAAACAACAACGTATCCTCACTATAGTTTCCTTTCTCATTATCAAATCGATCATATCGAATTCTGATACAGACGGACCCTAGAACCAAATCATATGTATACAAGCGCACATGCGCGTTTGGTTCAAGTCCAACACATAAACCCAGTGACGTTCCATTATAACATTAATTAACAATGGGAGAACTAACACATCAAAATATATACTAAACTCGGAATGTCAAATACAAACTAACCACTATGGTCTTGTGTCAAAGTCTGACACAGACGAAACGTAAAACGAAAATCGTTTGCATACAAGTGCACATACGTGTTATGTTGAAAACCAACGTATAAGTCCGCTGAAGTTCATTCTAAACCAATAAGTAATATTACTCCTCTAACTTAAATGTCGTTACTTTAGATGTGAAAATTTATTATCACAACTTCCTATATCTCAAAATTTTACTTTATTATGATTAAATATTTATATTGATATTGTCAAATATCTTCTTGTTACACCAGCATTGTCAAAAAATTATAATTAACTTAAAGTGTCCCATACGATTATATGCATAGAAGTCCATAATCTAGACTTGGCAGAACAAATATTAATTTCTCGCACATCGTGTCTACCTTACAATGCGTGTTGAATAGGTCAGGAATGTATAAATGATAAATTTATTTAGTTTTTTGGTGGGATAAATTTATTTAGTAATAATCTTATATCTTATATTTATCTATTAAAGCATAAGCCTCTATTACCACGTGTCAACGTCAGATTTTTCGAAGCGTAAAAAATTATTTTAAAAAGTGATTTTAAAATGTTAATATAAATTGAAAATTGATTTCTAAAGTTTTTAAAAAATATTTAAATAAATATTTACAAAAATAACTTTAAAATTTTTACGAATTTTTTACCAACAAGCATATCTTAACAAATCAATTTAAAAATATAATTAATTAGAAAAAATAAATACTTAAAAAATAATTAAAAATCATAATATTGATTATAATTTTATTTTTTGGATTTTATTTTATAAAAATATACATATAAATTTTTAAGTATTAAATATTTATTAAAACTGAGTCCGGACAAAGTGCGGGTAATACACTAGTTCATGACTTAACACATGATAGAGAAATTTTAATTCCCATATGACAACTTTTCAAAGTTATCTGTAATTTTTTATAAATGTATACACATTAAGGGCCCATTTGGTTTTAACTCCGGAATCGGAAACGGAATGGAAACGAATCTAGTCCATACGTACGCTGTTGTTCATAAATTTTTTTGGAATCGTTCATTGTGGTTTGAAGTAATTGGAGTAGAGTTTGATTACTTTTGATACCCTATAGGGTAACAAAATGTGGGAAAGTAAGTGCACTTTACACTAAACTACAAGGAATGATTCCATAAAATTTCATGAATTAGGATATGGACTAAATTCGTTTTCATTCCGTTTCCGTTACCGGAGTTGGAACCAAACGGGCCCTAAAGACTTTGTTTATGATAATTCATAAGTTCAAATCAAAGAACTAGAATTTCAAAGCATATATGCTGAAGTTACAAAATATTATAATAGGAATATTAAGGGTCCGTTTGGAATCACTAAAAATTATTCTCGAAAACAAAATAATTCCAAATTAATTAAAAGTCATGTTTGTTTAGTGACAAGCTAGTCTATTTAGAAAGTGAACGAACTCGATCTCATCCTAAGTAGTTCGGTTAATATTAACCCCTATAGTGTTAATTGAACGAGCCGAGAATTAAAATACCTAACAAGTCGAGCCCAAGCCTAAAATTTACATGAGTTAAATTGCGTTAATATCCGACTCGTTTAGAAAATGAACCAGCTCGAGCCAAGGTTTTTACAAAGCGAGTCCAATAGTTTGTTTGATATACGTACCAATCTAGCCTAAAAAAGAAAACTAATGTATATCGCGCTTATCCTAATCACAAATTTTCATCTTTTAAATATTCTCGATTTATTAATATCAATCAATATAATCGACGTCATAAAATATACTACAAAATTATAACTTACAATACGTACACATACATAATCACATATTCTTAGCGAAATGCATAATCGATTTTCATGTATTATTTTCTCTCTTGACTAATCAATTATAAAAGTACGTAGTGCTTTTATAAAAAAAAAAAATAATAAAAAAATAAAAAAATAAAAAAAAGAAAATATTTGGTAAATATACATAACTTAACTTCTTTCACGATTTAAACCACGTAATTAATAACTCTAGAAGTAAATTCCCCACACGTAATCAACTATTTATTACGATGGTATATTAGCTTGAAGAGACTTGACTAATCTTCAATTTGAATATACTTTTCAAGTTTGTTATCAATTTTGGTCAAATCAAATAATCAGATGTGGACAAGCCTTGAAGTAGATTAATAACAAATATTTTTATTCATATAAATAAGTATTCATGTTAATAAAAAAATATTCTCCACATGAAATGTGTAATAATCAAATATTCGTAGTAATTCATACAAAATTTAAATAGTTGTAAATGAAAATATATATATTTGAAACAAGATAATTTTATATTGTTCTAACAAGATGATTTTACACATATACGTTAAACTCCGATTATTTTAGCCCGTCAATGATGACTATTTCTTTTTTATTGTACATGAACCCGATCCTCCCAAAATTAATGAAAATTCGGATAGAATATTCAACATCTCATTTACTATAAATACCCATGAAAGCTTTTACAGATACATACTCAATATTCATATTTACTAACAATGGATGCTTCTCTGCTCTTTGTTACCGCCACCATTTTGGTTTCTTTATTTTCCGGTAAGTCTTATTACGTATTTTTACGCTAACATTTACGTTGTACCACATTGTTATATATAATGTTATTTTAATCGATTTTAAAATTTTCATTTTAATTTTTTAGGAAATGAAGCAACAACTTTCACCATAAAGAACAACTGTCCGTACACAATCTGGCCCGCAGCCCAGGACAATCCGAACGTCCCATCGCTCGGCAACACGGGCTTCTCCTTAGACCAAGGCGCCACTGCCTCAATCAACGCCCCAGCCAGTTGGGCGGGCCGATTCTGGGCCCGAACCTTTTGCACAACCGACGGGTCGGGCAAATTCAGCTGCCCGATTGGCGACTGCGCCACGGGCCAAGTCCCATGTAACGGGAAAGGTGGGACCCCACCCGTCAGTCTAGCGGAGTTCACCCTTAACGGTAACGGTGGAAACACGGACAACTATGACATCAGTCTCGTTGACGGATTTAATCTCCCCGTTAGCATTGTGCCAAGTGGAAGCGGGTGTGCAAGCACTGGCTGCCCTGCTGACATTAACAGCTCCTGCCCGTCTCAGTTGGCTATAACGGACTCTAACGGCGCCGTTATTGGGTGTAAGAGTGCATGCTTGGCGTTTAATACGGATGCTTATTGCTGTACGGGACCGAATAATAGCGCGAGTACTTGCGGCCCGTCGACTTACTCGCAGTTCTTTAAGGGTCAGTGCCCACAGGCTTACACTTACGCTTACGAGGATAAGAGCAGCCTTGCCACGTGTCCTAGTGGAGGAGATTACGCTATTACTTTCTGCCCTTGATTTTAACTTATTTACAATCTAGAGCCTTATTAATACATATAGGAAACTTAATGAATAAAAGTACGTAGTGCTTCTGTTGTGCTACAATACGAAAATGCACTATGTAACCAATAACGTACCATGAGTTACACCAGCCTCGCTAGATGTAATAATGGAAATTTCAACATACTAGTTGGAATATTAATACATGAATTTTTGTTTTTACATATTTTACGTGTGATATATAAAAAACATGCATGTGTGAAATTCTTATCCTGACAAAAATGACAATTTTGGCATGAACATACAAAATATATAGTGAAGAGATTGATATTTATTAGATTATATGGAGTTATTTATGATTGGGAGCAAAAATTGACAGTCTTGAGGCTTTTCGTTAAGAAAAGTTTCTTAACAAAATTTGATACTAGGAAATGAAGATACTTTTTTTCTGAGCAATCGAGCTCCTAACTACTTTTAACTTTAAAAGTCGGTTTAGCCAGGATGCGTGGATTATGATGAAAAGAAAAATTATGAAATTTCAGGATGAAATCATAAATTTTTTTCAATCTATTCAAAATTATGAAATTATAAGAAATTAATTTATTTTACGTTAGTAAATAGAAAGTAAATAGAAGTCTGTATATTTGTTTTTTTTTTTTGCTTTTTTAATTACCATAATCATAGAAAAAGTGGAAGTTTTTTGGCACGAATAAATAATATTTGAGGCCACTAATTTTGAAGGAACGTTGCAATTAAGTATGTGAGGGTGTACTAAAAAGGAAAATGAGAGTGATCCCCTACAATTATTCAAAATTAAAAAGATTTTCTCCCTTAATTTTTTTAAATAAAAAAGAAAAAATGAGGGTGGTCCCCTACAATTAAGGAATTAGTTTTAACATTAAAAATATTCTCTCCCTTAATTAATATTGCTTATTTTTTTTTTCAAAGAATCGCTTATTTGTTGGCATTAAAATTAATTACATAATTTTATGTACATAATCTGCGTGCGAAATTATGTACATAATCTGCGTGCGAAATTATGTACATAATCTGCGTGCGGAATTATGTATCACTTTCATTTTTCTTATTTAATTAAAAAACAACCATATTAATTAAGGGAGATAATCTTTTTAATGAGAGTGGTTCCCACAGTTAATATTCACTTATCTTTTTAATTTAGTTTATCTTTTTAATTTTTAATAGTTTTTTTATCCTTCGTAATTAAGGGAGAAAATCTTTTTAATTAGAGTGGTCCCCACAATTAATAGCTTCTTTATAATTTAATTTAGTTTTATTTTTAGGGAGAAAATTGGAGGGACCTAGATTGTATCATGGATACAAAAAGGGCTTTTCTACACCAATTTTCTCGCCATCTTTCTAATTCATTTAATCTAGTTTGAATAGAGCAACGAGTTTTCTGTCTCTATGTATAAACACGATTCGTATTAGTTAAGATTGGTTCCTAACTGTTCTAGGGTTGTTAGTATCCTATTGATTCTTCTCTCATTAATCTCTCAATATGTATGTGTATAATTACTGGTTCTCTGTTCTTCATCAATATACGATTCATTCTACATATACTTATATGGTATCAGCCTACGATCCGCCTCACAAAATCAATTTTCTCCATCAAACACAATGACCGAGTTCGCTTCTTCCCTAGCAAATCCTTATGAACCCAACAAGCCATTCACAGTAGTGGTCTTAACAAACATCATAAAACTTAGTCCACAAAACTACTTCAACTGGAAGCAAGCAGTCATCGCTACACTAGAAGGCTTTGATCTCCAGGGGTTTGTTCTAGGAACGACTGCAATCCCAACACCAACTCTACCGAACTCAACGGCCCCAAACCCTGCATTCCTAACATACAATCGTCAAGATAAGTTGGTCTATGGAGCACTCCTTAGCACGCTCTCATCTGAAGTTGTTGTGTTCGTTGCAGCCGACACCACTCTCATGGAGTCTGGACAACCTTGCGTCTAACATATGAGAATCCATCCAAGCCCACGTGAAGCAAGTCAAAGACCGCCTACGATCAGTTGTGAAGGGCACCGATACTGTAACTGTCTACCTTAACAAATCTGAACTCTTGCCAATCTTCTGGCATCGTTAGATTCGCCAGTTCAACAGGAAGACCTGGCAAATTATATTTTGCGAGGTTTGGACGACCAGTACCTCACCGTTGTCTATGCCATCAACGCACGAGACATTGCTATTAGCTTCGAAGCCCTACATGAAAAATTAATCAACCATGAACTGCAGTTGAAAATCAAGGAGAAAAGCTCATTTGCACCAATGACAGCCTTTACTGCACAAACAAAATCGAGTCGCAATACGGTAAGTACTTAACTCTGCATGGTCTACATCCACTCCATCCAATAGTAATCATCGCCAACACCAGCCTTCAACTACACCCCCCTCCCCTCAACCCAATGGTGACCAGAAACCATTCAAAGGACGATGCCAGTGGTGCCGTAATGTAGGGCATGTCCTAACCCAATGTCGAGTCTTTAAGGCCTTGCACCCAACCATAGAACCACCACCTTCTGTTCATTTTCCAAGCAACCCTCAGGCTAATGTAACCACATCCAATCCTCACCATCAGCCCTGGCTTGTCGACAGCGGTGCAAGTCATCATGTGACAAATGATCTCGACAACTTGGCACTGCATTATCCCTATACAGGACCAGATGCCATTCATGTTGGTAATGGTAAGGCTCTCTCCATCACACACTCATGATCTCTCATCAAATCTACTCCTAGTGCTAACTTTACGTTGTCAAATGCTCTCTGTGTTCCAAAAATGACTAAAAACATCATTTCAGTTTCGAAGCTCACTGAACATACTTCCTATGCAGTGGTGTTTACGGCAAACTGTTTTTATGTGTAGGACCTCAAGTCCAAAACAACTCTCCTTAAGGGCCCTTGCATTGATGGAGTGTACTATTGGCCACAAAATTCACCTCAAGTGAACTCCTCAATTTGTGTCTCTCCAAACACCCTGCATCACACTTTTGGGCATCCTTCTACTCGTGTTTTTCATATTCTAGCACAAAGACTATCTCTTGGATTATCTACTTATGATAAGTCAATGTGTAACTCTTGCAATATTAATAAAGCCCATAAATTGCCTTTTCATCAATCTACTATTACTTCTTCATTTTCTTTAGAAGTCATATACTCCGATGTTTGGAGTTCTCCAGTTGCCTCCTATTATGGGTATCGTTACTATGTTGTGTTCGTAGATCATTTCACACGTTACACTTGATTATACCCAATGAAAACCAAATCTGAAACCAAAGATATTTTCATCCGATTTTGCTCTTTGGTTGAGAATTTCTGTAAGTTTAGAATCAAAACGTTATACTCTGACAATGGAGGAGAGTACATTGCGCTCCGTCAGTTTTTAAGTGAGTCCGGTATCACTCATCTTACTACACCACCTCACACACCGGAGCATATGGGATCTCGGAAAGAAAGCATCGACATATTGTCGAAACCGCTCTCTCCTTACTCACATACTCCGGTATACCCTTAGATCACTGGCCTCACACTGTGATTACCGCCACTTACCTCATAAATCGTCTACCAAATCTCACTATCCAAAATGATACACCATTGTACAAGCTTACAAACATGCATCCAAACTATTCAAAATTGAAAAGCTTTGGTTGTCTATGTTTTCCTTGGTAAAGACCATACAATCAATACAAACTCTTGCCCAAATCCATTCCATGTGTATTTATAGGATACTCCGCAACACAAAGTGCTTATCAATATCTAGACCCCTCTTCCAAGAAAATATATACATCTAGACATGTTAAATTTCTGGAGAATGAGATGCCTTACCAACAGCTGGCCAAAATTGCTCCTATCTCCAGTCCAAAAGTTACAGATGAATGGTCCAAATTTGGACTTGCAATTGCTACGGTACCAAGCTCAAACCCAGCTGTTTTCATTCCTTCAGCTCCGCAGTCCACTAGCCCAACAACGACTTCTGAGCCCAGGCCTAACACCGATCCCTCTCAGCCAATACCTATTCAGCCCATACCTTTGCATTCCATACCAAACCCATCTTCTATTCCACAACGGCGGGGCATGGTAACCAGATCTCAAAATAACCTCACAAAACCTACCAAAAAGCTCAACCTAATGGACACCATATCTGACCATACCCTCAAAGAACCTCGGTCCATAACTCAAGCCCTTAGGTCACCGGAATGGTGACAAGCCATGCAGAAAGAATACGATGCTCTTATTCCAAATCGGACATGGACTCTTGTGCCTTCAAATAGTGCAGAAAATCTGGTGGGTAACAAGTGGGTGTTTTGCATAAAGTATCTATCAGATGGTTCTCTAGACAAATTCAAAGCTCGCCTTGTGGCGAAAGGATTTCATCAAAGGCCAGGTTGGGACTACATTGAAACGTTCTCACCGGTAGTTAAACAGTCACAGTTCGTGTAGTTCTATCCATTGCAGTCAATCGAGGGTGGTCATTACGACAACTCGATGTGAACAATGCATATTTACATGGTCATCTGCAAGAGAATGTATACATGGTTCAACCCCCAGGCTTCATTGATGCAGCTCGACCTACACACATCTGCAAGTTAAATAAAGCCATCTATGTCTTAAAACAGGCTCCTCGAGCTTGGTACAATGCTCTAAGGGTGTTTCTTCTGCAACTTTGGTTCACGAACGCTGTTTCTGATGCGTCTTTGTTTGTGTTGTCTAAGCCTCCAGATATTATATATTTGTTGGTTTATGTAGATGACATTATTGTCACTGGAACTTCAGACAAACTACTGTCGACCTTGGTAGCGTCCTTGTCTTCTTAGTTTTCTGTCAAAGATATGGGCACATTGAACTACTTTCTGGGGGTCGAAGTATTGCCCACCGTGCAAGGAATTTTCTTATCTCAACGTAAATACATTGAAGATCTTCTACAGAGAGCAGATATGGACAATGTGAAACCTGTCTCAACCCCTATGGCTGCCTCGAACCAACTGCATGATGTCTCAGAACCTGCACTTCCTTCACCATTTGATTACAAGACTATTGTGGGTTCTCTTCAATACCTTGGTCTTACAAGACCAGATGTTGGTTTCTCTGTCAATAAACTATCTCAGTTTATGCACAGGCCTACTGCAGCTCACTGGAATGCACTCAAACGTCTACTGAGGTACCTTTCTAAAACGATGCATTTGGGTATCAATCTAACAAAATCATCGTCATCCAGCTCTTCTCTGCATGCCTTTTCTGATGTTGATTGGGCTGGAGATCCGTCAGACTACATCTCCACCACATGATATCTTTTGTACCTAGGTTGCAATCCAATTTCGTGGAGCTCCAGTAAACAGAAGACTGTCGCTCGCTCTTCAACAGAAGCTGAGTACAAGGCACTTGCTGACACAACTTCAGAACTGCTATGGGTTCATAATCTTCTTGATGAGCTCAAGGTTCATATATCTTCTATTCCAGTTGTGTATTGTGACAATGTCGGGGCAACCTCCTTGTGTGTCAATCCTGTGTTTCACTCCAAGATGAAACACATTGCTTTGGCCTACCATTTTGTACATGAGCAAGTCCAGCAGGGAAAACTAAGAGTCAGTATTGTCTCTACACATGACCAACTTGCTGATGTTCTAACCAAACCTCTACTGCGTCCTCAATTTCAAGTTCTCATTAGCAAGTTACGTCATACAAAACTATGACTCACTTGAGAGGGGATATTAGTTAAGATTGGTTCCTAACTATTCTAGGGTTGTTAGTATCCTATTGATTCTTCTCTCTCATGAATATCTCAATATGTATGTGTATAAATACTGGTTCTCTGTTCTTCATCAATATACGATTCATTCTACATATATTTATAGTTCGCAGCCTAATATATAGGAAAGGAAATGAATTTGATGCATTATGGTACGCTAATTGAATATTATTTGGATAATTAGTGAGTATATACGGATAATTAGTTGATTTTATTTATTTGTCAAAAATGGTATGTCAAATTAGCTAAATAAGTACTTTTGAGATTTCCCTTTAGTAATTAGGCTAATGATATGAACAATTGAATATGCTTAGTAAATGTAGCCCTAATCAAATTCCTTACCTTCCAACCTCAATTTAATGAAGGTGATAAAAATTGAAGGAGTACACAAACCTAATTAAAATAGAAAATGACTTATTTAACCAAATTCTTTCAAAAGGGTAATCTAGTTGCAGTAAAGTATGTGAGGGTGTACTATCGAATATTATCTAAAGCTTTACTTAAGTGAAACTCACAACTTTGAATCTAGTTTCCGAGTTAGATATAAGAGCAAGAGTTCGAAAGCCTCAAACCTAAAGGACGACTATTGAAACACAACTACAAAATCTATATGGTTCCTTCTCGCGATAAGAGAGACCGAGAGTTACAAAGATTGAAGAAGATATAAACGTTTCATCCTTTTTTTTTTTTGAAAGATTATGTATATATATCAAGAAAAGAGGGGAAATTCCAAAGCAACTAGCTTAGTGTAGAGGAGCGAAAGAGCATGAGTTAATTCGAGAAATGAAGGAGCAGGGAAAAAGGATGTAATAGATGATGTTGAGAGAGTTATTGCGGGGGGAAGCTGATGCCGAGAATCTTTGCCCAGCTGAGTGAGTTCCTTGAACGATTTTTCCATTTGAAGGAGAAGTGAGTCTTGATTGTGTTGATGATGTTGTGAGCGCAAGATGTAGGATGTGTGCTTTTGTTGTTGTAGAGGAGATCATTGCGGGCCTTCCAGATGAAATATATGTAGCTTATCATGGTGGAAGTACGGACGTTGGAGATCAGGTCATCTTTTTGAGGCGTGATGGTGCTAAACCAGGTCCAAAGACAGTCCATGTAAGGCAGTGGTTGGGGTATTCTGATCCAGGAAGAGATGAGGTTTAAGACAAGACGAGAATAACTGCAGTGGTGGAGCAGGTGAGTCTCATCTTCCGGGAGGAGTTTGCAGGTATGACATGTGCTGTTTGTGACGATGTTCCATTCACGAAGCTTGGAGAGGGTAGGGAGGCGGTTGTGGCTTGCAATCCAGGCAATGGCGCAACACTTGGGAGGGCAAGGGACATTCCAGATGGTGTTGTATAGGTATGGAGGAGAAGGAGCGGTTGAAGGCCAGCAGTGGTTGTAAGCAGCAGAAGTGGAGAATCTGTTGTTGGTGCCGGAAGTGAGGTTGATGAAACGGTCTCCACACATCCTTGTAAGGATTTCGTCCCTAACCTTAAGTAGCTGGCACCATGAGTGACTATGATTGAAGTTGGCATTGCAAGTCCAGATTGATTGGGACTTGAGGATGTTGTGGGAAACCCAGTTGCCCCAGAGGCTGCATTCAGCATTAGTACCATGAAGTTCGTACAGGAGTTATGCATATTTAGAAAAAAAACCCAACTACGTAAACAAATTTTGTGTTATCTTTTTTTTTTTTTTAAGAGGTACTTAGGTTACCCCGTTCGATCGGCTTTGCCAATCTACGGCCGGATCGGATAGTAAATCGTGGCCCATTGTTGGGGATACCCTCCCAATATCAGTTTTTCCATACATGCTGCCGGGAGGATTCGAACTCGAATTTCCAAACTAACCACTTAAGGAGTATTTAACACCACATCCCACTAAACAAAAATTCGAACTCGAATTTTGTGTTATCTTATTTTATGGTTTCTTGTATTCTTTGCAAATCTCGAATACGGAAACCTTACACCCTAACATATAGCTTGTATGAATAGTATGATGGACGAGTTCTTAGGTACTAATTGACTTAACTTCAACATATGTATACACGTCAAGTTGGAGTTATCACAAAACCTTAATAGCCGTCTATCACGACTCTTTCTTCGAACGTATATGAATCCCCGCATCACCAATAATTCAACATTTCATCTATATTCATACCCTTCCCATGCATATCCACTATCTATAAATAAGCTGTCATGTGAGAGTTTTGTTCCTGTTCAAACGTAATTGGGCTGCAAAATGAGTTGCGTTGTAGGCTGGCTTACGCACATTCGTGCCCATAATTTGACACAAATTAGCCGACAAGGATATATGTACGAAGAATTAAAATACACGAACAATTTTTACTACCACGAAAATGAATCGTAATTATGTGTTTTAGTGTTAATTTAACTTTTATATCCCGTGGGTCCAAGACGTGAAGGAAATGCACGTTAAGTGAATCTACACACAAGTTTTCGAGTGTCCATTCTAAAACCAACTGACAATAAGATCAGTAGCCCTAGAACTCATATGTTAGATTCATCTAGTATCATATTGTCGATGTGAGACATTTCTACACATCTCAACACTCCCCCTCAAGTATAATAACACAAACCAAATAAAAAAGTGAAGAAAATCATCACAGTTACGGAACCCGTAACCGTCACGATTACAGGTTCAGAATCCGTGATAATTTTCTTTGTAAATTCTAACTCCCCAAAAAAATCTGACATTGTCACGGTTACGGAACCTGTAACCGTGATGTCATGTACAAAAAATAAAAATTCTCCAGTCACGGATTCAGTAACCGTTGTACGTTAACGAAATCCATCGTAGTGCCCGTAAATCCCAAACATAACTAATTAATTAAAAGAAAATGAACTATCCATATAATATATTATATATTTGAATTGATAATATATAGATTTTGAACAAACAAGGTAATTAATATATTATTTTTTCATAAAAATGTATGAATGATTAAGTACATAAACAAAATATTCGACATAATTGGTGAAAGAAGGCCATTTTATTTTATTAGAATTTTAAATTTGGATGAACTCCTACGATTGACCGATCTTCAACTTGTCTTCATTAATGGCGACTTTGTTAACATTGCATGTGTCTACATGGCCATCAATGGCGACTTTATTTCTTTATCATACGTACCCTTGGGTCCTGTAAACTTCGCAATACGTTCACAGAAATTTGAATGTTCAACTTTTGTTACACTATAAATAGCCATCTAAGATAGGCCATATTTCCCATCTCAAATCATCAATATTATTCATACTTCTCAAAAATGGAAGCTTCTTTGATCTTTGTCGTCACCACCATTTTGGTTTCCTTCATTTCAGGTGAGTGAGGTGTTCTTAATATTATTATCATTACTTACAATACGACGCCGTTTAAACTATATTTGAATTGGTTTTTGCAGGCATTGAGTCTACAAGTTTCACCATAAGGAACAACTGTCCGTACACAATCTGGCCAGCAGCCCTAACATCCGCCAACTCTCCACAGCTGGGCAACACGGGCTTCTCCCTGGGCCAAGGAGCCTCGACCACAATCGGGGCCCCGACCCGTTGGGAGGGTCGTTTCTGGGCCCGTACTTTCTGCAACAACAACGGGGGTAGATTCACCTGCCCCATTGGCGACTGCGGGTCAGGGCAAGTCTCGTGTAACGGAAACGGTGGGGCCCCACCGGTGAGTCTCGCCGAGTTCCGTCTTAACGGAGACGGAAACAAGGATTTCTACGACATCAGCCTTGTTGACGGATTTAACCTCCCCGTGACAATCACGCCTCAAACTGGCGGCTGTCCAAGCACGAGCTGCCCCAGGGATATTAACGCCGTTTGCCCGTCGGAGCTGTCGGTTAGGGATTCTAACGGCGGTGTGATTGGCTGCAAGAGTGCTTGCTTGGCGTTTAACTCCGACAATTACTGTTGTAGGGGCAGCTTTAACACTCCTCAGACCTGCCCGGCGACGAACTATTCCCGGTTCTTCAAGTCTCAGTGCCCTCAGGCTTATAGTTACGCTTACGATGATAGCAGCAGTACCTTTACATGCCCTAGCGGAGGAGATTACGTCATCACCTTCTGTCCTTGAAGTTTATATTTACATGCCAACATGAAAAATAATAAGTGCATGCCAGAATAATAAGTTGCACTATACTTGTATTCATAGATTACACACTTACACATACAACTTTACATATTTTTATACTTTTAACTAAAATTCCAATATATAAGTTGGAATTTATACTTAATAGAATGAACTTTTGTTCCTATAGAGAAGTTTCGATTTACGACAAATATCTTACTTAGTTTCAAAGTATAAAATAAACCGAAAATGAAAATAAAATAAAATTTGTCTTCAACTTTTATCGGAATTATAAAGTTGACACATTCTATTTGACTCACCCTTCAATAAATGAAAAGTTTTTTTTGGAAGAAAAATAACAAGAAACTATTTATTTCGATTTCCAAATCGGAGAATGTGTGAGTAACAAAAATATAGTTATCTTAAAGGTATAGAATTGAAAGTTAATAGTGTCGGATCATAAAGACAAATAAAATAACGTTTATGAACTCTAAAGTTCATGAAATTGTAATTTAAACGTAGATTATTTAAATATAAAAAGTATTTATATTAAAAATACATTGGCACGAAATCTTAAATATTATTTATATTAAAATAGGCGGTGGGTGTAATAGGTGTGAGTGGTGGATCGGATGATGGGTTCTGAGTGTTCATCACCCGCCATCTGATTTTCACCTTGATGTTAACGGATTTTTACACAGTTTTTCGAGATTGATTTTCTAATACCCATAAAAAATGCGGGTTAAATTGTCATATCTATTCGGGACTTTATATATGTTTATGAGTTTGGATTTGAAGTTTCAACTTAACCTAGTGTCCTACTGCCTAAGAACTTGGAAATTAGTTGTTCAGGCCAAGCTAATGTTTAAGATCAGACATGGAAAATTAACGAGTTTTTAAACAGATTTATTCAGAAGAAAAGTCCAAGTTCCAAAGAGGATGTATGTGTACTTAGTTTTTCCCCGCATTAATGGGTCTACTTAATTACGTATGCGTGTAGAATGGGCGTTATGATGCGTAAATGAACCAACTTAATTCATTAATAAGTCTTTAAGACTTTCAGATTAGTTCATCCATAAACTTTGATCGTTTTTGTTTAAGACATTGAAATTAATTAACTGATCGACTTTTAATCAAAAAAATTGGTGTTGGTACATCTTAAAATGAGATCAACTTGTATTTAAAATGATTGTTATAAATATTTGTTTATTTAATTGATATCAAACCAGCTAAGGTTATAGATGTCTTCTCACAATCACTTTAACCTTCAAGGCGGTGACAACACCCTATTGATCCTTGATTCTCTATTTTTTTTTTGAAAAGTTAATTTGTATTGAGATGTGATAGGATTTACAAGGGGAAAAGCTAGCAAGATCAAGCACAGGAGATACATGGACAGTACATGCGGGAAGAGTCAATCAAGCAAAATTGAGTCTAAGCAATCTAGCATGGTTAAGCGAGGAGGGGGACCTATCTTTCCAGTTTGTCTCAAAATGGATCTTGGTGGTCCTGATTATCATACCAACACAGTCCACAGCACGGGTGAAGTTGTTATTGAACAACATGTTGTTCCTGGCCTTCCAGACATGGTAAATGAAGGATAAGATGGAGGAGATCCGAATGCAGTCTAAGAGCTTGGGCTTAGGGGTAGTGCAGGAACTGAGCCAAGTCCAGATGCAGCCAAGATAGGGGGCAGGGAATGGAGTAAGGGTCCATCTGGAGATAATGTCGAGCACGAGGGAGCTGTAGCTGCAGTGATTCCATAGGTGAGTATCGGTCTCGATGGAGCAGGTACAGAGCTTGCAGGTATCATTGGTAGTGAGATTCCAGCCTTTCAATCTGGCCAGCGTGGGGAGCCTGCAGAGCGAGGCAATCCAAGAGATATAGCTACATTTCGGAGTGTTGGATGAGAGCCAAATAACCATGAATGGATTAGGCAGGGTAGGGGCTGGGAGGGGATTGAAAATGTCGTAAGCTTTTTTGTGAGAGAAGGTACCATTGGGAGAGGACAAGGCATCAGCACGCCTACCCGATGGGTTGATGGGGATGTCGTCCCTGATTTTAGTCAGGAATTTCCAGCAGTAACTATGGTGGGGCTTAGGCCGACAAGTCCAGATGCACTCACCTCGCTTTATAAGGTGCTTGTATAGCCATTTGGTCCAGATGTTGCCATCATTTTTGTCGATGTCATAGAGAAGCCTAGCAAGGGAGACCTTATTCTTCGTGTGAAGGTCGGTGAAGCCAAGCCCACCATGGGCTTTAGGTTTGCAAATTTCATGCCAAGCCACAAGGGATCTCCTGCTGTTTTCAATGCCCGACCAAAAATAAGACCGGATGAGACCATTGATCACACTAATGACTTTAATCGGAAGCAAGAACATCGAGCACCAATATTGGCTGATTGAGAAAAGGACAGACTTGACTAACTGGGCCCTGCCGGCATAAGATAGAGTCTTGGCACTCCAAGATTGTATACGTTTGGTGACTCTATGAATAAGAGGGAGGTAGTCATGGATCAAGAGTCGACTACTCCCAATGGGGACTCCCAGGTAGCGAAAGGGAAGAGTCCCAGGGGTCATACCAGTGATATTGATCACACGAGAGATCTCATCATCAGCCATCCCACCAGTGAACAGGGAGGACTTAGCAACATTTATCTTAAGACCAGAGGCCATGCCGAAGTTATCCAAGGTGTCTTTCAATATCTTAATTGACGGGGTATCACCTCTGCAGAGAAGAAGGAGGTCATCAGCAAAAATGAGGTGAGTAATGGCCGGGTTAGAGCACTTGGGATGATGGTTGAATTCAGGATTAGTTGTGCTTTGCGAAATCATTCTTGAGAGAACCTCCATTGCTATAACAAAGAGAGGCGGAGAGAGAGGGCACCGTTGCCTAAGCCCCCGAGTCCCAGCAAAGTAACCACGGAGTGACCCATTGATATTAACTGAGAATGTGGCAGTGGAGATACATTCTTTAATCAGTCCAACCAGGTGGTCCGGGAAGCCCATTTTATGGAGGCAATGCAGTATGAAGCTGTGGTTCACCGAGTCAAAGGCTTTAGAGATATCCACCTTCATGGCGGCTCTTGGTGAGATGTGCTTCCTACCGTACTTGTTGAGCATCTCCTGACATAATAGAACATTGTGCTTGATAGATCGCTTTGATACGAAAGCACTTTGGTTTGGGCTAATTATATTTGGCAATATGGAGTTGATTCTGGCCGAGATGATCTTGGAGATAGTCTTATAGATGGTATTGCAGCACGAAATAGGCCGGTAGTCGGAGGTATCTAGGGGACAATCAATCTTGGGAATTAGGGAGATAGTTGTGTGATTGACCAGCTTCAAGAGCCTTTCGTGTGAGAAGAAGTCTTGAATAGCACTTGTGAAATCCGAGCCGACAGTATCCCAAGAATACTTGAAGAATTTCGAACCAAATCCATCGGGTCCAGGGGCCTTGTTATCCCCAATGCTGAAAAGGGCCTTTTTGATTTCATCCGGAGACACTCCCAGGCTAAGGGAAGCCACATCCTCAGGAGAGAGAGAAGGCAGAGGGATATCAGGGAAGGGGACGTGTGTCGACTGGGCTGGTTGGTTTAGTGTTAGTTTGAAGTGGTTGACAAAGGTTGTATCGATGATGCCTGGGTCACTTGTGGTGGATCCAGATGAGGTTCGGATGCTCTTGATGTTGTTAGTACATCTGCGCGATTTGATGCCCCTAAAAAAGAACGAGGAGCATTGATCTCCATGTGCAATCCAACTAGCCTTGGATAGTTGAGCCATCATTGTGTGCAGGTTGTTGTAGCTCTCAACCAAGGCCGACGATTGGTGCTTTTCATCCGATTGCAATGTGGTATTATTGAGATCAGATTGAAGCTTCAGCTGTGTGTTCAGTAGGGAGCTTTGGTGGTCTTGGATTCTGGTGTGGAGGTCTTCAATTTTAGTACTTGGGAAACGCTTAAGTAGTGGTTTAAGCAACTTAAGCTTCCGAGTCAGTTTGAACATAGGGTTGCCGTCAATCTCAGTGTCCCTATGCACTCAGCTTCCATAGTCTTTCTTCACTTACAAAAATGAAATTTTCAATGTCTTACCCATCTTAAAGACACGTGATCTTTCATCCCAACATCGGTCGGCGTACAATGGCGGGGTGAGATGGGAGAGTTGCGGAAGATGCATGCGTTATGAGTAGCCCGGATGAAGTCGAAGTTGTGGTGAGCTTAAGTGAGCCGAGGGAGTTGGCCCTGCACCTTCAGAGCAAAGGAGGGCATTATTGCTAAGACTTGTAAAGAGAACTCGCAGTTGCCCCAGATGCTGTCCAAAGACTCAGGGATATTGAAGGGGCAAAGCACACAAAAATGGGTTGTCAAGGAGACCTAGTTTAAGGAGCATTAGGGGAGGACGGCTGCTTCCATATTTTATGCCTTTTTATTCTTGAATGTACCAATTGCATTGACAATCGTCGGAGATAGTAAGATTTTACGTGTAAAGTCGGGTACGTTCCGAGTCTAGTATTTTAAGGTCAGTTTTATGTGTTGGATTTGAGCCTAACGTGCATGTAGGGTCCGTCTAAACCTAACTTTGACGTACAACAATGACGATTGTTGATCTCGAACGTACGTACCTATTGTATAGACAATATATGAGTCTGATTATTTGTAAATGTTGAGTTTAGAGGAGCAATACACAAGCTTTGTTAAGACTAAGGTGTTTCCATTAATTCTTTGTGATGCATGATACATGCACAGCTACCAAGGATCTGCAATCGAGATGTAGGTCCTTTATTAATTTTTGGACGGTGAGTTAGATTATACTGTGACATACATTCTTGAATCCTGGTTTGAGATCTGCAATCGAGATGAAACACATGTTTTTGTTGATGATGCTTAATTAACACATGAGTACACTAATAGTTCATCATTTATACATTCTTGAAAAATCCTGCTTTATTTAATTAAGACGTATTGTAAAGCGAAGAAATTGGATACAAAAATCATCTTTTTGTCGATGATGCTTATGACCATACCCTTTTTATCGATCCCCTACGTACAAAAACTAAATCCCACTTATCCCAGTTAATTAAAGCTTGTAATTAATGTGGATGTAATATGATGCATTAAGAAGAAAAAAAAAGAACTAATTGGCTGGAGCATTTTTGGAGACAGATAAGACCTCCCGGCCGTTGAGCTTCTGAACAGGCCTGGCGTTCTTCTTGTTATCAGCGGACAAAAGAGCGCGAACGGAATCCAGTTGATCGTTAAGCACCGGTAACTCCTGAACAAAATTAGTGATGCTAGCTAGTAAGTAAGTTAGAGACGATTAGATTAGAGTTAAGAATTGTTAAATATACCTGGGGATGGAGGATCCAGACGACTTCCTCGGTGCATGGAGGGGTAGTAAGTGACCCACTGTATCTCAAATAACCTTTGGGGGTGGGTGCCGTTAAAAATTGTGTTATTTGATCTAGTTTAACTGCCTCTACGTCTTGTGCCATGGTTGCTTTGCTCTTTGGGTCGAATATCTTTGCCAACTCTTTCAAATTATCCTCAATCTGCATTGCATGATGCATATCATCACCGCCTTTACCTACATTCATTACTTACTTTTTCTAATTTTATCTACGTACGTACCGGCGATATGAGGGCTCTCGAAGCTCCATTTGGGGAACCCTTGTAGAAGGAAGATATGATGGCCACGTTTCCGGTTTTATCGTTCGCCTCGAACACTTGTTGCATCTCTAGATCAAACCTATTAGTTCAAAGTGCATGCTTAATTTCATGTATATATGTATATATGCATGAGAGAGAGAGAG